>JAZKJV010000188.1:0-219617 GCA_037367405.1 Ottelia alismoides | reverse complement strand
TCCCAAGAAGAACATGGATCCACACCCAGCACGAAAAACAAGCGCAGTAGGTCCCCACACCTCCTTCTCCAAAGCACATGAGTACCGCTCCTGTTATCGTTGCTTCCTGTGCAACCACAACAACATGGGTGCGACACCCAAACACCCTCCAGCGATGCTTCTTTGGCACCTGAGTATTGCTCCAGCGCACCCCCGAGAAAGATTTCAGATCCCAGCAACCTCGCGTGGGCACCTCGTATAGGCGGTGCATCCCACACTAACTCCAAGTCGATCTCCACCTCCCTCCTGGTGGCGCCATTCTCCTGTCGATCTCCTGCCTCGCGTGCTTCCATCGCATGGCAACACTTTCCGCTCTTCTCTTCTCTCACGCAGGCTGCGCGAGATGAGTCCAGCGATAGCTCTTCATGTGAAGGGTTTCCATCAGGGAACCCTAGGCGTGGGAGCCATTTAAGGGGCTCGATACCCCTTTAAAAACAAAAAATGCAGGGCCCAGTTTTACTGATGTTATAAAGGGGGGGAGTCTGCTATATTTTTAGGCCCAAGTTGGCACGACTAAAAAAAGAGGTATGTTATATTTGGTCATGCTTTAAAAACATGGCATGTTTTGAGAAAAAAAGGGAGAAGATGAAAGCCGAGAAAAAATGCACGGTTTAAAAAAATAAAAAAAGGGGGAGAAAAAAAGGATTGGCCTCATTTGCAAAAAAAAAATGTTTTTTTCATAAAGAGGTGCGTACAAAAGAAAAGCCTACACGAAAAAAAAGGAAAAAGAAAGAGAGAGAGAGAAAGAAAGGAAGAGGGCCCTTTTGTTTCACGTTCCCCCGTCTGTACGCTTTGGTCCCCAACAATTGTGTTACGGTGGCCGGCTGCTGGATGGGCGCGATTGGTGCCCTATTATTTCGGAATCCTTGTCGGAACAGCGGATGCTAGAATATACCTCTCTCATAAGTAATCTTGTTGATGCCCCTGTCCCTTCTGTGGGCCGGGACTACTTGGCCTGGAAAGATGGGCCCTTCTCTACTCGTGCCGCATATAAGGCCATTTTGCCCCTGGACGCTGGGAGGGATGACATCCTCTTGCGTGATTGCAATCTCTTGTGGGCGCTCAGGCTCCCTGAGCGTGTGGGTATATTTCTTTGGCTGCTACGTAGGGGAAGAATATTAACTCGAGATCGTTGTGCACGGATGTTCCCCAACTCTTCGCCTCTCTGTGCTCTCTGTGGCGTGGATACGGAAACTATTGATCACCTTTTTCTGCATTGTTGCTGTGTTGAAGCGCTATGGGACGATCTACGGTGGCTGGACCTATCTTCCTTCGCTCATTTTTGTCAAAGCTTGTTCTCTGATCGGGGGCGCTCGTGGCCTGTGTTGCTGGACCCTATCTCGAGGGTTTGGAGTCTGTGGATGGGGCGAAACGAAGCTATCTTTGCTCGTCAGCGGTTCTATTTGGAGAATGTTAGATCCACGGCCTCGGGCTTCCTTCGTGACTGGACCTCTTTGTAATTTTTTTTAGCTGCGGGGGATACGATCTCCGTCTACCCCCCTTTACTTTGTTCTGTAATTTCTCATCTTCATGTTACCACTGTAAGTTTCTCTTCCTCTTTTTAATGCATTGGGGTGAGCACCTCCGAGTGTGTCCCCCTTTTTTGGAGCCTCAAAAAAAAAAAGAGAGAAAGAAAGGAATTCTTTGATTAAAAAATGAATAGCCAAAATAAAGAGAGGATGTCAACAAAAAAGTTTGAATTGTGTGAAAAAAGAGGGAAAAAATGCATGTTTTGTTTCTCCCAACTTGATGTTCCATGCTCTCTGTTCTATCAAGTACGAGAGAAAGGGCGAGTCCGATGTATATTCTTCAGGACTTCTGCACGTCCACGACTGACAGACCAACACTCCAGATTTTTATTGATCATTTGTCTTTACTGAGCATTGACTTCTTTGTCAGGGTGTAAGCTTCTTTTACTACCTGACTAGTACTTCGCGCTGGACTTCCTCTATTGCAACTCTTCTCCAGGCATGACAGAGATATGTTCTGGTGACATGGTATTGTAACGACTCTAGAGACATGACAGAGATATGTTCTGGTGACCTGAAAGTTGCAGGCCCATCCTCGAGCGAGGTCTTTTACCAGCAACAGAGACATATTCTTCTTGTGATGTATATGTGAAGATATGTTGCATAACTTCTTTGTTTTGTTGCAAGTTACAACTTTCTCATCTCCAGCTTGAGGGGAAGTGTTGGAGAATGTAATAGAGTGGTATTGGATCTCTCCAGGATCCAATTGCTACCCACTCATGTTTAGTCCCACATCTATTAACTGTGGGACTTCGATATGTCTGTGGGGCTATATAAGGAGCCCCACACCCGTGTACTCAATGAGAAATTTAATAGACACATATGGCCCTTTGAGGCCTTCTCTCATGGTTTCATCCTGCTTCTTAGGGAGTAGGGTTCTACGTAAATCCATGTGTCAATGTTTATCTTTCTTTATATTTCCATGCTCTATTTATCAAATCGCTTCTGCATTCTAGATTTTAACAAGAGAAAAATGGAAAGAAAAAAGAGATGATCGGAAAAAGGGAATAAAAGAAGAAGAAGCTTGTTTCAACACCCCCTTCCCCCCTCCAAACATGTATCTGTTTCTTCTCCCAACTTAGTATGTTAGCTCGATGATTCTGACCAATATAGGATGAGGGAGTATGAGAGCACTTTTTGATTGAAATCATCCATGAGAAACTACTTTCCATCATTATGGAAGGGATGTGATTAGCCTTTCATGTGGAAGGGACATGATATATCATCCTTGTGGAAGGGGAACGATTTATTTATCTTGTGGAAGGGATGTGACCTAGCTCCATCTTCCTTTGTTTGGGCCCCCTAAGCAAGATCATATCCGATGTTGTTGTGAGAGAGAACCCAATTCAAGACTCCTTGTGAGAGAGACTTGCTTTCTAGATGTGGCTTATCCTTGAGAGAGATAAATTTGTCTTTCGTTAAAGTAATAATTTGTGGACCACAGATCTTCTGAGAGAGGCTTATTGCAATGTTAGTAACTCTAATCAATGTTGATGCAGAAAATCATGTCTTTCTTTCTGTGAAATGTCTTGAAGGATCTTCATTCCAGACTTCAAACCTCCCGCTCATCTTGCTCATCAGCATGACCTAAGATATGTTGTTGTCATCATAAATTGCTAAAGGAGTATGCATTGAGTCAATGTGGTTTGTGTTTCCATATATTCTGGGCAAGCTAGTGAGAGATTTCACTTTGTACAAGATGAGCATTGCATGCTCTAACTTGAGGAGTTTCAAGAATACTATAGGGCTGAGTCAATTGGGTAACTGGTTGTTGTGGCAAGACCCATCTGTCGTGGTAGGTCATTTGTATAGTCTCTTCTCGACTATTATGAGAGTCAAGTGTGAGTGGAACCTATATACATGACTTTGAACTACATGTGTCAATGAAAAGAAGAATTACATAAACAAAACTATCAAGTCGCGCCCTCTCTGTAGTAGGGATTTTCTTTTTTTGAGAGAGGGAGAAAAAATAGGGCGGTGTCCCATACTGGGACCCACCACATATTGCATATATAAATATAATAAGAAAGGGAAGAGAAAGAAGTTACATCATTTTACATACGCCATGACAAACATAGTGCCCTACAATGCCCCAGTACATTATCCACATTAAACCCGTCCCCCACAAAAATGACCGTGTCTGGCACACCAAATCGCCCACACCATCGCAAACTACATATAATCCCCATGACCAAATCCGCATACCGCACGTATATCCCGCTAGAAAGCGCGACAGTCGCCCAATATAAGCCACGCGATGTTTGCCCGACTCCAGATCTCCTGCGAAAGAGGGCACATGAAGATTAAGTTATCCGCATCCTCCCTCGACCCATCGCACCTATTGCATGCAACGTCCTCCACGACCATCAAATGCCCTCGACGAACCTTGGTAAGGATCCTCCCAAGCCTGAAGAGCCACAAGAAAACCTTTACTCTGTTAGGTACCCTACTCTGCCAAATGAGGCCCATGTTGACCCGCACCTCCTCTGCAACTCCTCCCCATCCTCTAGCAGAAACCCTCTACCCATACAAAATGATCTCGTCCCGATGATTGACACTCGCTTTGAAGCAACTATGTTTGTAGAGAAAGAAACTTGTCTACCCTTCCTATAATTCAGCTAAAAACATCGGAGACCAAGCCTCCATATCCCAAACCTCCTACACACGTGCTTCCCTGTTAGCCGCAAACCGCACAATACGGGAATCGCTCCCCAACACTCCCTCCCCTATCCAGTCATCCATCCAGAAACAAAAGCTGGAGCCATCCCCCAGAGCCGGCCTCAATCTAGAAGCAATCCTAGGAATGATAGCCGAAATCCCACTCCAAAGAGATGAGGGAACCCTACCCTGGGCCACCTCCAACGACATGGTAGTTCCATAGATCTTCCTGAGCAAGCAGCACACCAAATCCTGCGACTTCCCCCATACACGCACTACCCATTTTACCATAAACACCTTGTTCATGTCTCTGAACTGCATCACACCAAGACCACCCTTCTTCTTTGCCGATGTCATCCTGCTCCAATCCACCAGATTGATAACCTTCTTGTCCTGTCATCCATCTGACCAGAAGAATCTTCTCATCAGAGTCTCAATCCCGGTACATACCCAGAATAACCGAGAGAACATGCTTCAAGAGCATCAACTTCCCACCCTTCGACATCATCATCGCTTTCCATCCCACCAACCTCACCTCCAATCTCTCCTTCAGCATCCTCAAGTCCTTAGTCTTCGGCTCCCAGCCACCAACGAGAGCCCCATGTAGGTGATCAACAGCGCAACCCTCGAGCACCCAGCCACCAACGGGAGCCTCAAGTAGGTGATCAGCAACGCAACCCTCGAGCACCCCAACAACTTGGAAACTTGTCGCATCTCATCCTCCTCAAGACCGAAGGGCACCACCACCGGCTTATCCATGTTTATACGAAGCGCCCAAATGTTCCTGAAGATATCCATGATAGCTGATGCCCTTTAAATCTTCTCTTCCTCATGCCCATGAAAAGAGCAGTGCCATCCGCGTATGGAAGAATCGAAATGGATATCTCCTCCCTACAATAACCGGAACACCAACCTCACTGCACTACCAACCTCATCATTACTGCTAATGCATCCGCCACAATCTCGAACAATAGCGGAGCCAACGAGCAATCCTGCCTGATTCCCCCCATGGCTGAAAGAAACCCCAATTCGGTCTACCATTAACGAGCACCACATGAGAACCTGTAGTAACACATCGCTTGATCTAAGCAACCCAAGTCTTCGGGAAACCTCTTCTCTCAAGCGAAGCCCAAATGAATTCCAGTCCACCAAGTCATATGCCTTGGAGAAGTCCACCTTCCGAAGCACCCCTTTATCCTGGGATCTCTTCTAGTCCAACACCACTTCCGAAGCCATGACCATGCCGTCTGCCATAACTATCCTGGGAACAAAAGTTGTCTATTCAGGAGAGACGATCCGAGGCAAAACCTCCCTCAACCGGTTGGCCAGAATCTTTGATACCGACAAATAGATAGAATTAGACAACGTGATAGGCCTGCAGTCCTCAACCCTGACCGGTGTTTCCTTCTTTGGAAGCAGAAAAATCATCGCCTTATTTAGCCTCTCGAATCCCATGTTCCCCTCATGGAACTCCTCCAGAGCCGCCATCACGTCCCCCTTGACACTCTCCCATTACTTCCTATAAAAGAACACCGGGAGGCGGGAACCTGTCGGGACTCGGAGCCCCACTTCTATTCCATCAAGTAGGGATTTTTCTTGACCATCTTGAACCACATAAACAGTGTTTTGATGTGTGTTTTGCGCTTTATATCCAGCGTTTTCCACAGTGTTGGCTGAGATGTGCCTTTTCTTCTATTATAAGATGGCGGAATGCTCATTTATGGACTATTTGACTATTCCATAGTGAAAAATCATCCTGATACGTGCCAGTGGCCTGTGGGCAGTCCATCTATTGTTAAACTCGAATATTTGAAATAACAACTCTTTCAAGATAGTTTTGGATAATAGTAGGATTATTAGACAGTAACCTATCTAATTTTTATCTTACATAGAAACTATATCTTCTTTTCAGGTACATTAATGAGTTGATTGAACTTGTTTTTCTTGATGCCAAAGATGAAACCAATGATGGGATTACGACTGAAACGACTAATGTGGAGGACTTTCACAATGAAGGTAGGTTCACAAGTAATTCTCAGAATAGTGAACATGGACTCACCACTTCTAGTCCATCTAATGATATTATACCCCAAAGCACGGGCAGAGAAATGTTGCCTAATATCAATGCAAATGTACGACATGAAGATTCAGCTTCTGATGTACATCCTAAATCAGCGGACTGGGCCAGGGTACTTGATGCTGCAACGCACATAGAACTCAAGTTTTAGCTCCAGAGAATCTGGAAAATATGTGGGCTAAAGGTAGACATTATCAAAAGAAAGCTGCAACCCTTGCCAAAGGTACAGGTGCTCCAGGATCTGCAAAGATGGCATCTGGAGTTGTTGAAAATTATGTCCAACCTGGGTTAGGAAAAGATGCAGCAAACAGCACAAGTACTTTTCAAGACAAACATCCTGTGAAGTTATTGCCTGGTTTAAGTTCTAGTACTCAGATAGGTATGGCAAGTGCAGAATGTTCATCTTATGATCTGGATAGGATTCCAACTGAAAAAGGAGGTTCTGCTAAAGGATGGGATGATGCTTCTGGGAAGCCTCTTAAAAAAACTAAAAGCCAGCTTAAGCGTTCAAGCAGCACATCTGACTTGAGAAAAGAACGTGACGTTGGTACTGCCTATATAAATAAATTCGGTGGACAGTTGGTTCTTCTGAATTATTCAATTCAGTTGGTAAAGGTGCTACTGATTCTATCATGCTGAATGAAGGATCTTTGAAGATGCCTAAAATCAAATGCCGGGTTAGATTTCATAATGAATCCTCTAAATTGCATGGAATTATTTATTATATATGTATAACTTTGTTATTCTTTTCGTTGTTAATGTTATCTATCCTTCAGTAATTTCTCCTATATTGAGGATCTGGTTACATAATTATATATCCGATTGCGGTTTATAATGTATAACGTCCACAACGTTCTTTTCTAATCAGCCACCATCTCTCTTTCTTCCAACATGGCACCACCGACATTAGGGCTCAAGCAACAAAATGCTTATGTGAGTAGCCTTGAGATCGTCTTATATTTGGGTGTTACTACCCATTCACACTTTTTATGGTTTGTTAACATCAGACATAACCAGTCTCTTGTTGCCATGCCTTGCACCAAGTGTTGCTACTCATCCTTTAACCATGCCTCATTTCAAGAGTACCATCGTTACACCTTCTTCAGCATCGTTAGATGCATCTTGTGGTATGATGCAACTGTTTTGGTCGTGCATGGTTTCTATTGTGTTTACATGTGTAATGCATTTTGTTCATTGTCGCATGTGCGACAGTATTCTTTGGTGGTTTCACCAACGAGCATCATGGGCTATCAATGAACTTTCATGGCCTAATTGTGGGGAATGCTTGATGCGTGTAGAGATATTTCTAGAGTTTATGTGTTTTTCTGTTATATTTATTTTCCTTGTTCCACCTTATGTAATTTACCCATAGGCTTTCTCTATATAAGAGAGCCTAGGGT
The DNA here is from genome assembly GCA_037367405.1 of Ottelia alismoides. NCBI lineage: Eukaryota > Viridiplantae > Streptophyta > Magnoliopsida > Alismatales > Hydrocharitaceae > Ottelia > Ottelia alismoides. Next base: position 211,914 of record JAZKJV010000188.1, on the reverse strand, counting down.
TCTTTGGAATAACATCTTCTCATTTTCCTTTCTCCCAATATGGTATCAAAGCCACCACCCTAAAACCCTAGCCGCCCTCTCCTCTCCCTCTCTCGTTGGCGCCACCACCCTCTCCTCTCATCTCGCCGGCGTCGCCACCCTCCCGCCGCCTCTCTTCCCGCGACCCCTCATCCCGCAGCCCCTCCTCTCGTCACCCCTCCTCCCGCCGTCCGTCACCATCTAGCCCCTCCCCTCCCACATGCCACCCTCTACCCAGCGCCACCCCGTCTCCTCTCTCTCTCTCGTTCCTCATGGATTTGAGTGCATAAGTCTACATATGCACTCAAATCCTTACATGATGTAGATATTTATTCCTTGGTTTACAAACCCTAGTTCTCCGTCTCCAGCATCAATGCCAGAAAACAAAGTCGATATGCCGTCCATCGGCACTTTCAAAGGTCCAGCGCCCGTAGTCAAGATGGATGGGACGAATTACGAGCTTTGGACGATGCAGTTCATGAGTCTCATGAAGTCCAATGGTAAGAAGCACATTCTTACCGAAGATGAGCAGGCAGAGAAGACTGGGGTTTATGCCTCATGGGAGGCTGATGATTCGTATGCCAAGGCCTGGCTTTCAGACACACTGACGATGGAGATTGCTAATGATGTACTCCATCGGCCCACTGCTAAGGCAATGTTAGACATCCTTGCCGTGACATACTTGCAGATGAGAAATGAGACCAAGATCCTCCCACTTCATCATCATATATTTACGGTCAAGCAAAATGGCCGGCCTCTGCATTCATTATATACATCCCTACGAGGGATGTTTGAGAAGTTCTACAAATCATTCCCCTTACGCGACCCCTGCGCAGCAGAAGACATTCTGAAATGCTACAATGGTGGAGATCTTGCTAGCGACGCTTGACCGGAATATGATGCGGCTCACTCGTAGATTCTGGTGGATGCTACTATTCCTCCAATGGAGAAAGTGTATCGAAGGCTCAGCAGAATCACAGTTCCCTCTACAGCTACTACTCCACCTCCTTCGGCGATCACAGCTTCCAGAGGAAGAGGAGCCTCTTCTTCTTTTCGTGGCCGTGGACCTTGTGGTCGAGGTGGCTGCTTCGTCAGCCATGCACCTTCTGTCATCGCCCTGATCATATGGAGGATACATGCTATTCTAAGCATGGTTTTCCTGCATCATCCCATGTAGCCAAGCACGTTACGCCTCCACATCCATCTACTTCTGATCAACGGTTTAAGGATCTTGTCGCCAGACTCCGTGATATCATGCCTCCTGCCTCTACTGACTCACCAGGAGTTCACTCGGACATAGCAGCTTCAGCCTCCACCAATACGTCAGCCCTGGCTAGCACATCAGGTAGTGCTTATGCCTTTACGTCCTGTCATAGTTTTGATGTTTCAGAATGGATTATGGACTCTGGTGCGACACATCATCTTTCTCTAGACAGAGATAAGCTTACATTATACATGGAGGTTCCGCCAGGGCGATCGGTAGCGATAGCCGATGGGACTCATTCCCCCATCATTGGACAGGGGGAGATAAGTTTGGCACCCTCTATGCGCCTACAGAATATTTTGCATGCTCCAGATTTTTCAATGAACTTACTATCTATCAGTCAGATTTTGAAGGATTTGCACTGTTGTGCTATTTTTGACCCATCGTGTCTTATTTTTCAGGACATTCTTACGGGAAGGGTGATTGGTTGTTGCTGTGAGCAGGATGGTCTTTATCAGTTGGTCCAAACTCCCTATGTTGGTGTCTTATCTCAGTCCAGTGGAACAGTCCCCCCTTTTACTGGCATCTACGCTTTGGTCACCTCCCTCTTCTGAAGACGCATCATATTATGCCCCGGATTTCACCAAGTTCTTTTCAATGTGAAGCGTGCCAGTTGGAAATGCATCACAGATCTACTTTCCCTAGTCGTGAGTCTCGGAGCTGTAGCTCCCCTTTCGAGTTATTGCATGTTGACATTTGGGGTCCAAGTTGTGCCATTGATCACCAGGGACACAGGTTTTACCTAGTCGTGCTTGGTGATTTTTCTAGATTGTCATGGGTGTTTTTATTGAAGAATAAATCTGAAGCAGGGGATGTAATAAAAAATCTTATAAATGAAGTTCAGAATGTTTTTTCTTCTACTGTAAAAAATTTGTGTAAGGATAATGCCTCGGAGTTTTGCATTCGTGCTCTTTCACAATTCTTCTTGTCTAGCGGCATTATCCATCGAATTACTTGTGCTTACACGTTTCAACAAAACGACGTTGCAGAGAGAAAAACATCGTCATCTTCTTGATATCACTCGGACTTTACTTATCCAGAGTTGTGCTCCTGTGTCTTTTTGGGGGTAATGCTGTCCTTATGGCGTGTTATCTGGTGAATCGTATGCCCTCCTCTGTCTTAGACTCTTAGGTGAGAAAGATCCTCTTTCAGTTGTCTTTTCTGACAAGGAATTGTTCTCCCTAACTCCTCGTGTCTTTGGATCTGTTGCTTTCGTGCATTAACTTACTCGGGACTTGACAAGCTCTCACCTAGGGTTGTCAAGTGTGTGTTTCTTGGGTACTCTCGTATTCAAAAGGGTTACAGATGCTATGATCCTGTGAACAAGAGATATTATGTTAGTGTTGATGTCACCTTCTTTGAGTCTGTGATGTATTTTTCGCCTACAGGTGACAGGTTGACTTCCTCTACTACTGATGATGAGATTTATGTGCCACCCTCCTACTCTGCGTCCGAATGTTCACATACCAACTCCTACTGCTCCACCACCATCACCACCACCACCTCCACAACCACCAGTACCACCTTTACCGAGATTTTATACTCGTGGTCTGGTCCCTGCTCACGGAGGCCGTCATTCATCCACCACGCCCCAGGTATGTCCAGGTGACATTACTAACGATGGGACTGAAAATGTGCAAGTGCTGGGATCTTTGCAGTAGAATAGCATACATGTGGGTACTGCTGATGATTTGGATGTTCCTATTGCCTTAAGGAAGCCGAAGCGGACGTGTGCATCCTGTCCACTTGCTTCACAGGTTTCATTCCATTGCCTCACTGGTGATTTTCAGAGGTTTGTTGTGGCCTTATCTACCGTGGAGATACCACGTAATTATCAGGACGCCATGAAGGATAGCTGCTGGCGTTTAGCCATAGAGGAGGAAATGGTTGCTCTGCGGTCTCATGGTACATGGAGCTTGGTTGCTGCTCCCCCAGGAGCTTCTGTTGTCAGTTGTAATTGAGTATTTACTGTCAAATATCATGCGGATGGCAGCCTTGATCGTTACAAAGCAAGGCTAGTGGCACGTGGATTCACTCAAACCTATGGCGTGTATTATATACACACAATTTCTCCAGTTGCACGCCATTCCACTTTGCGTGTCCTTTCAGTCGCTGTGGTACGCGATTGGCCCTTGTTTCAGCTTGATGTTAAGAATGCCTTTTTATATGAGGATTTGCAGGAAGAAGTCTACATGCAGCAGCCTCCGGGGTTTGCTGCTGAGGGAGAGTGTCAGATGGTGTGTAGACTTCACAAGGCCATATAAGGTCTTAAACAAAGCCCGCGGGCGTGGTTTCAGAAACTTTCAGACTTAACTCAGAAGCAAGGGTTCAAAAGATCAAATGCTGATCATTCTTTGTTTGTCCAGAAGACTCCCAAAGGTACTGCTGTTATCATGGTATATGTTGATGATATACTTGTTACGAGAGATGACATGCAAGGGATAAAGATGGCAAAAGCATTTCTAGGCCATCAATTTCTGACTAAGGATCTTGGTGCCCTACGATACTTTCTGGGATTGGAATTTGCTGGGAATGCTGTTGGGGAAAATAAGCGAATTGTTTATTCCATAAGCCCAAGGCTCTCTTATATATGAGAGTAGCCTATGGGTAAATTACATAAAGCATACAATGAAAAATAAAAGGGATTTTTACCCGGCAGACCCTGTAATCTTTTGCAATTACCGCTACGACCTCCGAAACATCCTAATTCCTCTCTCGACCCCGTAAACTTGCTCCGTCTTACCCAACAAACCCTGCCGTCAATTTTAACTATATTTGAGTCCAATACTTGGGTTAATCTTGAGTTAACCTAACCAATTGCCATTGAACGGTTAGGATTAGCCCAAATTTAAAAAAGAAAAAAAACAGAGAAAAAAAATCACGCAGGCGTTCTTGCGGGAGGGGATCCATCGTTGACCGCTAGGGGGGAGGGGGGACCTCCATCGTCGCCGATTACGGCTCCTGGGCCATCATCACCGGCGCCACCGATGGCATCGACAAGTCCTTCGCCTTCGAGTTCGCCCGCCTCAGCTTCCACCTCGTCCTCGTCGGCCGCAACCCCGAGAAGCTCTCCGACACCTCTGCCGCCATCCGACAGATGCACCCGAACGTCAAGATCGAGACGGTGGTGCTGGATTTGGCAGGGGATCAGACGAAGGGGGTGGAGGAGTTGTAAGGGAAGATCGAGGGTCTGGACGTGGGGATCCTGGCTGTCGTATCCCTACGCGAGGGGGGCAGCAACCAACAGCGGCAGAGGGGGCGCCTCCATAGTCGGGCTCCATCGTCGCCGAGCGGGGAGGGGGGGGGCTCTGTCGTTGGCTGCTAGGGGTGGAGGGGGGCTTCGTTGTGGGCTCCATCGGGGGGAGGGGGGCTCCAACGTCACCGACCGGAGGGGGAGGGGCCAGCCGAAGCAGCAACAACGGGGAGGGGGGTGCGAAGCAGCGGCCGGGGGAGGGGAGCTCGCAGGCGAGGAAGGGCGGCACAGGTCGGCAGGGGAGGTCGAGAAGGGGAGGTCGGGGGAGGCTGGGGGCTCCGCAGGTGACGAGGGGGGCGTAGGGGTTTGGGGGCGGGGGCGGTTGCGGGGAGGGGGGAGATCGCAGGTGAGGAGGAGGCGGGGCTGTTGCGGGGGGATGCGGTGCGGTTGCGGGGAGGGGAGCTTGCAGGTGAGGAGGTCGGTGCGGGTCGAGAAGGGGAGGTCGGGGGAGGGTCCTCCATCGGCGGAGGAGGGGGCTTGACTAGGCGACCTGGGCGCGGCGGGGAGGGGGAGGAGGGGGGCTGCTGGAGTGGCACTAAATGTAAATTTGATAAACAAATTGGGTATAATATAAATAGACATAACGGAATCGGGTTACTTTTAACGGGTAAATGAACGGGGGTTAACCACAGGGTCTGTAGGGTAAGGGTTAGCAAGTTTACGGGGTCGAGAGAGGAATTAGGATGTTTCAGAGGTCGTAGCGGTAATTGCAAAAGATTACAGGGTCTGCCGGGTAAAAATCCCAAATAAAAATAGAGAAGGGGTACGGATACTACTACTATATGCGTTAACACTCCCCCTCAAGATGGAGCATAGATATCAATCATGCTCAGCTTGGACGCACACTTCTGGAATGGGCCTCGTAGCAATGCTTTGGTGAATATATCTGCAGTCTGATTCTCTGAGGTAACATGAGATGTAGCAATGAACCCCTTCTGAATCATGTCACGTATGAAGTGACAGTCCACCTCAATGTGCTTGGTCCGCTCATGGAATGCTGGGTTGTTTGCAATAAACAAGGCAGCTTGATTATCACATTCCAAGTTCATAAGAAGTGGTACATCTAAACATAGATCTGTAAGCACAGCTTTAACCCACATCATTTTTGTAGTAGCTTGGGCCATAGCCCTATATTCGGATTCAGCACTAGATCTAGCTACCACCGTCTGTTTCTTGCTTCTCCATGAGACAAGGGCATCTCCAACATAAATGGCATACCCTGAGGTGGACTTCCTGTCCTTGGGACATCCTGCATAGTCTGCATTTGCACATGCTGAGATAGAAATCCCCTTTCCTTTCTTGAATAGCAGACCTGCACCTGGAGAAGATTTGAGATATCTAAGAATCATGTGTATTGCATCTATATGCACCTGACGTGGTTGCTCCATGAACTGGCTCACGCGACTCACTGCAAATGATATATCTGGTCTAGTGATTGTGACATACAACAGTTTGCCTACCAGTTCTCTGTATCTTCTCCTGTCCACCTCCTCTGTGTTAGCTTCATAAAGCTTCATGCTAGGATCCATTGGTGTCGTAGCAGGTCGACACCAAGCATACCTGTTTCACTCAACAGATCTGTAACATGTTTCCTTTGTGACATTACTAACCCATATGAATTTCTGGCAAATTCAAGCCCCAGAAAATATCTAAGGACACCAAGATCCTTAGTGACAAATTCACTTCCCAGCATTTCTTTCGCCTGCTTTATGCCCTGCTCATCATCTCCTGTAATCAAGATGTCATCAACATAAACCATAATCACAATGATACCTCTAGCAGTCTTCTGTACAAACAAGGAATGATCATCATTGGAACGTTTGTATCCTTGTTTTCCGAAGAGATCTGAGAGCTTCTGAAACCATGCTCTGGGACTCTGCTTAAGGCCATAGATAGCCTTATGTAACCTGCATACCTTGGAACACTCCCCCTCAACAGCAAAACCAGGTGGTTGTTGCATATAGACTTCTTCCTGCAAATCTCCATATAGGAATGCATTCTTCATGTCCAGCTGATGTAGCGGCCAGTCTTTAGCAACTGCAACTGACAACAAGATTTGAAGAGTGGAATGACGTGCCACAGGCGAGAATGTGTCTAGGTAATCCACCCCGTATGTCTGTGTAAAGCCACGCGCAACAAGACGCGCCTTGTACCTGTTAATGGAGCCATCTGCATTGTGCTTCACTGTAAACACCCACTTACAGCTCACCGGGTTCACATCTGGAGGTATAGGAACCAAACTCCAAGTTCCTCTGGACTGAAGTGCTGCCATTTCCTCCTCCATCGCTAGCCGCCATCTACTATCCTGCAGAGCATCATGATGATTACGTGGAATATCTACAGCTGACAGTGCCACGTCAAATGACCTGAACTCTCCAGATAGCATGTCAAATGATATGGATGCTGATGATGCATATGCCAAGGTTTGGCTATGTGGTACATTGGCTATTGAAATTGCAACTGCAGGACCGTTGCTCTGATACCATGTTGGGGAAAATAAGCGAATTGTTTATTCCATAAGCCCAAGGCTCTCTTATATAGGAGAGTAGCCTATGGGTAAATTACATAAAGCATACAATGAAAAATAAAAATAGAGAAGGGGTACGGATACTACTACTATATGCGTTAACAAATGCGCAGGGCCTTGTGATGACCCAAAGGAAGTATATCACAGATATGAATGTTGACACGGGCATAATCGGATGTCGACCCTCGGCTACTCCCATAGATCCTAGCATGAAGTTATATAAAGATGATACAGAGGAGGTTGACAGGAGAAGATATAGAGAAATGGTGGGAAAGCTTCTCTATATTACTATTACTAGACCTGACATTGCTTTTGTTGTAAGTCGGGTGAGTCAGACAAGTACATATGGATGCCATATATATGATACTGAGATATCTAAAGTCGTCTCCAGGTGCAGGACTGTTCATGAAAGAAACAAATCTCTCTATTTCTGCATATGCTGATGCGGATTCTGCAGGATGTCCTAGGGATCGGAAATCTACTTTAGGTTTTGCAGTATTTGTTGGCAGTTCCTTAGTTTTTTGGAAAAGCAAGAAACAGACAATGGTAGCTAGATCTAGTGTTGAATCTGAGTATGTGGTCATGGCACACGTACGGAGATGATGTGGGTTCGAGCCGTATTAGAAGATTCACATATAGATGTACCTCTGCCCATGCAATTATAATGTGACAATCAAGCAGCATTATTTATTGTTAATAATTCATGAAAGAACAAAGCATATTGAGGTAGATTGCAACTATACCAGAGATATGATTCAAAATAGCTTGATTTCTACTTCCCATGTCAGTTCAGGAGAGCAGTCTGCAGACATCTTTACCAAGCCATTGCTCAGAGGGCCATTTCAGAAATGTTCTTCCAAGCTGAGCATGATTGACATCTATGCTCCATCTTGAGGGGGAGTGTAGAGATATTTCTAGAGTTTATGTACTTTTCTATTATATTTATTTTCCTTGTTCCACCTCATGTAATTTACCCATAAGCTTTCTCTATATAAGAGAACCTAGGGTTCTTTGGAATAACATTTTTCATTTTTCTTTCTCCCAACAATGCGTAAGCAAATGGAGCACGGCACATTTTTTATCACCAAGTAGCCCGGGAAGAGACAACATATGGTGGCCTGAAGGCGATTGACTCGGGAACTCTAGAATGGGGATTAGGGTTCTATCACTGTGGGGAAATATTGGGACTTGGGGCTTAGGTTCTATTTTGAATGGGATATTTTTCGGTGATATAGGTGTGTCTTATCTTCCATGGCCAGTCCCAAGCCCAGGTAAATGAGGAGGGTTGCGTTAGGTAGCCGACAACCAGCGTAAAACAGTCGGAGACAACTTCCTAAATAATATTTTTTTAAAAAAATATTATTTAGGATGTTGCCTCATGGTAGTCAGATCTTTTCAACATGGATTTAAGCAAACATACAGATTTAGTTGGGGCGTTCCCTTCTTGCGACGCGTTGCATCGCCCGAATGCAATGAAAAATTGGCAAGGGCCACTACATCGCAATCTGGATGTAGTTCAAAATTTGCAAGTGTTCTCGCATGAGGAACACATGCGGGTAATTAAGCTAGTTCCGCTGCATCACCGCCCGGATGCAGTCCAAAATTTACAAGGGTTCTCGCATAATGGACGCATGCGAGTAAAGAAGTTAGTCCAAAAGAGATTACAACGGAAGTTGCGGATTGGTAGTTGGAATATTGACACTTTGACTGGAAAATTGATGGAGATAGTGGATACGATGGAAAGAAGGAAGACTCATGTACTTTGTCTTCAAGAGACTAAATGGGTTGGAGAGAAAGCAAGTGAGATCGAGAAGACATGCTTTAAACTTTGGTATTCAGGTAAAGATAAGGGTAGAAATAGTGTTGGAGTGGTTGTTCATAAGGATTTGAAGGATTGTGTGGTTGTGGTGCAAAGATTCGGGGATCGGATTATTTTGCTAAAATTGGTGCTTGAAGAAGAAATTCTGAATATAATCTCAGTTTATGCACCGCAAATTGGTTTAGATGAAAGGACTAAACAAGCTTTTTGAGAGGATCTAGATAAGATTTTACAAGGAATCCAACCAAGAGAGACGATTTGCATAGGTGGAGATCTTAATGAACATGTGGGAAAAGATGCTTCAGGGTATGCTAGTGTTCATGGAGGACATGGTTTTGGGGATAGAAATGAAGAGAGAAAAGTCATCCTGGATTTTGTAACGGCATATGATCTTTTCATAGCAAACACTCTCTTCAAGAAGAGGGAGGAGCATTTAATTACTTATAAGAGTGGGCTAATGTGAACACATATAGATTACTTTGCGTTGAGGAGAAGAGATCGGTCGTGTTGTAAAGACTGCAAAGTAATCCCAAGAGAGAGTTTGACAGCCCAACATCGCTTGTTAGTCTTGGATGTACAAATAAAAGGGCTGGTAAAGAAAAGGAGGGTTCCTAAGATCACTAGAACTAGATGGTGGAATCTTCCACTGAAGCAATCGAGCTTCAGGGAGAAGGTTTTAGAAGATTTATCTTGGGATTGTGGTGGAAGTGCAAACAAGATGTGGGAGGCAGTAGCATCTTGTATCCGAAAGGTAGCCAAAGAGATGCTAGGTGAGTCAAAGGGAGGAGCCTCAGGTCAAAAGGAGGCTTGGTGGTGGAGTGAAGGGGTGCAAGAGAAGCTAAAAATTTAAAGAGCATGCTTTAAAGCTATGTCTAAGGATAGAACAGAGGAAACTGCCACAAACTACAAAATAGCAAAGAAGGAAGCAAAGAAGGCTGTAAGCGAAGCTAAGTCGAAAGCTTTTAAAGTTTTGTATAAAAATCTCGACTCTAAGGAGGGCTAGAAGGATATATTCAGGTTGGTCAAAGCAAGAGAAAGAAAGACCAAAGACCTTTCTCAAGTGAGATGCATTAAGGACGAGGAAGGTCACGTGCTTGTTACTCAGAAGGATATAAAGACTAGATGGGAGCAGTACTTCCATAAACTTTTCATTGGGGAAGGAAATAAAGAGACCACTTTGGGTGATCTAGCTAGTAGTGAAAGTTACTTGAATCGTGCAAACTATAGACGGATACAAAGAAAGGAAGTAGAGGAGGCTTTGAAGGTTGTGAAACCTGGGAAAGGTGTAAGACCGAATGACATCCATGTAGAAGTATGGAAAGTTTTAGGTGAGCGCGATTTGACTTGGCTTACGAATCTATTCAATGTTATTTGGCGAAGCAAGAAAATGCCTGAAGATTGGAGGAGTATCGTGGTGCCTCTTTATAAGAATAAAGGAGACATTCAAAATTGTTCAAATTATAGAGGTATCAAGCTGATGAGTCACACTGTGAAAATTTGGGAGCATGCGATCGAGAGAAGGTTGAGGCAAGTTTTCAACGTCAAAGAAAACTATTTCGGATTCATGCCAGGTCGCTCAACTATTGAAGCCATCCATTTGCTGAGGAGAACAATGGAGATTTTTTTTTGAAGTCTTAAAAGGGGAAACACTCAGCGGCGTCCGCCCCACGCATATATTAATAGAAAAGAAAAGAAAAAGAAAAACTTTACAAGGTACTAACAGCGGTACCAAAAAGGATCCTACATCAACGACCAATCCTCAACTAAACGGATACAGTGAATCAGCACATTCTCCTTGTAAAAACGCTGCCCTGAGAAGATAGCATCATTCCGTCCCAGCCAAATCGTCCAAGCCTTCACCAAGGGCCGGAGCAATTCCCTACGATCCTTGTCCTTGTTTGCCACCAACAAGTCCCAGAAAGAGGCAAAATCCGAGGAGCACACCCAGCCATCGATCTCCTCCTCCCAAACGCCCCGCACCGCCGGGCACGCGAAGAACAAGTGCTCTAAAGTTTCCACGGCATCGCTTCAAAGAATACAAGTATCCGGAATATTCCCAATCAACCTCGCGCAACGATCCCTTATCATCAATCTCTGTCTCCTAACCAGCCAGAGGAAGAACCCCTCCCGCTCTGGAAGCTGCAGAGTCCAAAGGAAACGGCAATCACACACCACCTCCTCCGGTTCGGGATGAGGGGAGGAAGAGACCGCCACAAATGCCTTCCTGGTCGAGAAAGGACCCCCCCCTCCAGACCCAGTGATCCCTCCCGGCCGAGGGCTGACCGGCCCCCCCGATGGTCTCCAGAAGAAGAAGATAGTCGACAAACCTCTGCTCCGAGAGGCTATCACGGAAGAGCGGGAACCAACCCGCCTCAGACCAGCAAGACGCCACGCTAGTACTCCCATCTACCGCCAAAGCGAACAATCGAGGGAACCGCGAAGAAAGGGGCTCCTCTCCCACCCAAACATCATTCCAGAAGCTGAAAGTTCGACCATCCCCAAGCACCGGAGAAAATAAATAGGAGAATTTAGCGCAAGTCTCCAACACCACCCTCCAAAAAGGCGTGATCGGCCCCAACCTAGCAGCCGCCACCGGAAGCGCCCCGCCAATAAGATGAATCTTCCGCAGAACCTGAGAGCAGAAATCTTCACCAAGGCCCCATAACCTGCTGACCCATTTAAGAAGAAGGGACTCATTAACATGGTCCAATCTCCGGATGCCCAGCCCCCCATCGCTATTGCGCCTGGTAACGTCATCCCACCCCACCAAATGCATTCCACCCACCGACTCCCCATTTTTGTCCCACAAAAACCTCCGCATGAGCATTTCGAGACGACAATGAATCCCCACCAGCAAGCGACTGTTAGACAAGAAATATACGGGGATAGATGAAAGCACCGCCTTGAGAAGAACGAGGCGTCCCCCCTTCGAAAGCAAAGCAGATTTCCAGCCGGCCATCCTCATCTCCATCTTCTCCACTACCTTGGACCAATCCCTCAACCGAGCCCTACCCGAGACCAGCGGCATCCCCAAGTATTCCAGTGGCAGGTTAGACGGTTGAGAGCCCAAAATCGAACCGCATTCCGCTCCCTCTTCCACGCTAAGACCAAAGGGAACCACCTTCGACTTGGTGGCATTTTTGAATAGATCAGACATTGATCTCACTGAACACTTCAAGCGTAGCCGCCATAGCCGCTACCTCGTCAGGGCCTCCCTCAATGAAAAAGACGGTGTCATCGGCATATTGGAGCAAAGGAACCACCAACCCATCACAAGAAAACCCCCGAGAGAGTCCACAATCAATGACCCGGCAAGCCATCCGGGCGAGGACATCCACGGCCACAACAAAAAGCAGAGGCACAAGGGGGCAACCCTGCCGGATCCCCCTCCTCGGCTGGAAAGATCCCCCTCCAAGCGCCCATTAACCATGACCGAAAAAGAGGCCGTAGTGACGCAATGGCGCATCCAAGCAATCCAAATCTCCGGGAAACCCCTCCTCCTCAGCACCAACCAAAGGAAACTCCAATCGAGACAATCATATGCTTTGGCGAAGTCGACCTTCCACAACACCCCACGACAACCTTCCCTCGTCCACTTCGCAACCATCTCCGAAGCCAAAGTGATACAATCCGCAATTTGCCTTCCCCGAACAAAAGCAGCCTGCATAGGTGAGATAATAGAGTCCAGCACCCGTGCCAACCTCAAAGCGAACACCTTCGCCACAATTAAGTATAGAGCATTCGATATAGCTATCGGGCGGAAATACTCGATCCGCTCCGCCGATGAAGACTTAGGAAGTAAAATAATGAGTGCTCTATTGACTTTGTCAAAACCCGCATTACCTGCACAACATTCGGAGACCACATCTAGCACCTCTGTGCCCACCAAGCCCAGAAGTCCTTGTAGAAGGCCACCGAGAAACCGTCAGGCCCCGGACAAGCATCAGCGTTAAGATCCCAAACAACCGCTTTCACCTCCTCCAAAGAAACCGTCCTCGTCAGATCCTCGCACAGAGAGGGTGAGAGCAGAGCAGCCCCCACGCCCGTCCACCTCCAAAGCTTCTGGGTGCGTCTCCCAGAGAAATCCCCGAAATACTCCACGATCGCCCGTCCCATAGCCTCGTCACCGATCACACGTCTACCGTCAATCTCGATCGACCGAAGGGCGTTCGAACGCCGCCTTCCACTGGCCACCCGATGAAAATACGCCGTGTTGGCATCCCCCTCCTTCAACCAAGACACCATCGACCTTTGGCGCCATTCAGTAACACGCTTCAAATCCTCCTCTACCATCTTCTTCTGAGCGGTCGACCGCGCGACGATCTCCTCCTGCCGAAGTTCCCTAACCCCCTGCAAAGCATCCAAAGTGCTGACCACCCCCTCCACCTCCCTTCTAGCCACGACCCTCGCCGCCCTCGAATCCTTCTTAAAGATTGCCAACCGCCTACGCAGCGAATCGAGCTAAAAGGACCTCCATATGATCTTTATTGATTTGGAGATTTATGTTGAAAACAATGGAGATTTATAGAGCTAAAAGGAAGAACCTCCATATGATCTTTATTGATTTGGAGAAGGCTTATGATTCTGTCCCACAAGAGATATTGTGGAGAGTTTTGGAGAAGAGACAAGTGCCTGTCCTATACATTAACCTCATAAAGGACATGTATGATAGGGCTTTATCTTGTGTAAGGACTCCGTCTGGGAAGACTGGCTGTTTTGACATCAACATTGGTTTACATCAAGGTTCAGCTTTGAGTCCATTTCTTTTTACTTTGATTATGGACGAGTTGACAAGTTACATTCAGGATGAGTTGCCTTGGTGTATGTTATTTGCTGATGATATTGTGTTGATTGACGAGACTAGAGATGGAGTAAATGGGAAGCTTGAGGTCTGGAGACATGAGTTGAAGAGTAAAGGATTTCGTATAAGTAGGGCTAAGACAGAATATATGGAGTGCACCTTTGATGGAAGCAATGGTAAAGGAATTGAGGTGAAGATTGGTGATGATAACATTCGGAAGAGATATTCTTTTAGATATCTTGGATCTATTTTGCATCATGATGGGGAAATTGATGGAGATGTTACTAATAGAATAAATGCAGGTTGACTAAAGTGGAGAGGAGCCTCTGCTGTTCTCTGTGATAAGAAAATTCCTTTAAAATTTAAAGGAAAGTTTTACAAAGCAGTCGTGAGACCTGCTATGCTCTATGGATTTGAATGTTGGCCTGTGAACCATAGACATATGTAGAGAATGGTTGTAGCAGAAATGAAAATGCTAAGGTGGACGCAAAGATCGAATTCAGAATGATGCAATCAGAAAGAAAGTTAGTGTTGCTCCGATCGAGGATAAGATGCGAGAAAACCGTTTAAGATGGTTTGGTCATTTGCAAAGAAGATCAACGGATGAACCAGTTAGGAGATGCGAGTATTGGGATGTTGAGCTGGCTAAGAGAGGGCGGGGACAGCCCAAGAAGTGTTGGAAGGAGACCATACGAAGGGATCTTTGTTTTGTGGATATAAGCCCGGGATTGACCCAAGATAGATCTGAAGGGAGGCGAAGAATCCATGTAGTCGACCCTACTTAATTGTGGGAAAAGGCTTTGTTGTTGTTGTGTATAGGTGTGTCTTATCTTAAAATGGATCTAACCGAATGTCTATTTCAAGTCAGCTAAATACCTGAAAAATCTGGTTGACTATTCTATTTGGGCGAATATTGATCGAATAGCCTCTTATTGTTTGATCAGTCCCAAACACTACATATTCGGTCCATTAGGATGATTATTGCAACAATGCGGATGATGTTCCATTATTAGATATACACATGAAGATTTATTGAAATCATCAATAAAAATAACAAAATACTTATGATCACTCACAATGCAAGCATGCCAAGTTCCCCAATGTAACTTTTCAGGCCTATACCTGAAATCTTATCAATGATAATTAGTGTTGACAAGTTGTTGGGTTTGGGATTAACTAGATCTGTTGACAACCACCCAAAATGATTAAGCCCAATTTCTAAAGTGGTAGTACCCCTCTATAACCCATTCTCACACTGTGAATACTAGATGTAAGACTACGTTTGGGAGTTTCATCATCCTTATATTTGCAACTCCTCGTGCGATGTGGCCCATCACATAACCCTGGTAATAGTGGAGGTTGCATGCTCTGGATAACCTTTCCTCCTATCTCTTTCGTATGTGGTGCATTTACCTTTTGGGTAACCCTTTCCACTATTTGAGGGAACGTGCTCTGTTAGAAAATCGGAAGCGGAAGCGAAAACGATAAACAGAGCATAAACAAGAAACATAGAACATGGGAACACCATGATTTTACGTGGAACCCTACTCCGAGAGGAGCGGGATGAAACCATGGGAGAAGCCCTCAAAGGGGCGGATATTACATTCCTTTTTCTCAATGAGTACAGGAGGTCTGGGGCTCCTTATATAGCCTCTCCAGAGCCTCCAAGTCTCACCACTAGGCGGTATGGGACTAAACACTGGATGGGGTAAATGGATATTCTCCAGGATCCATTTACCCTGCTACAACACAATAGGTGCACTACCTAATACTCCAACACTCCCCCTCAAGATGGAGCATGCAATGCTCAGCTTGGACAAACAGAAATAAACTCAACTCAACGCTACAGGACACTACGGACAATATCAACCCAACGCGCACATTGCTGCAGTCGAGGACGTTGCTTCTCATGCCGTGCATGTGAGGAGGACGAACGGGCTGGAGTGTGAGTCAACTGAAGACTCGGAATCTGACCATCGAGTCTGAAACTTGCGCCTGAAGTCTCCTCGTCGGAGAACTGGGTCTCTCCCATCTGGCTCAGAGAATGGTGTACTGCTCTGGTGTACCTATGATACCACATGAAAACCCTTGCCCTCAAGGGAATGGTCATCTGCTCTGGAGTCCCTATGGCTCACATGAAAACTCTGGCCGAACAACAACAAGAATGACAGGGACCTCGAACTGATGATGGCAACATATGCTCATCTGACAATGATCGCACACTCGTGCGTGTCTGAAACTGGAGACTCGGAACAATGATCGTCGAGTCTGAACACCTGTAGAGTCTGAAAATCTGGACGGTCTGGAAATCTGCATCTGATTTGCATCATCTGAATAATACATGTGACTCTACATATATACTCCCCCTTTCTCCCATACTTGTCGGAAAACATGGATGTCGACCAAGTTGGGAGAAGACAACAATGATGGGGACAAAAACAAACCACTTAGCCGATCACAACCTTACCGGCTTTTCAAAACATTCATCATCATTTTTTTCAAGTTTTTTTTATAAGTCGTTTGTTTTTTTTAATCGGCTTTTGCAACTCCTTTTTTTTTTGAAATGGCGTACGACTTTTCTTTGTACGCGGTTTTTTTTTCAACAGCGTACGGCTACGCACCTTTTTTTTTGAATAACCGAAACTCTTCCCTTTTTTTTGGCCAACTAAGCCCAATTTGCAGCTTGCCCCCCCTTCTTTTTCTCTCTCTCTCTCTCTCTCTCTTTATAAACATCTCTTTTCTCTCATTTTTTTAATAAAAACCGTGCCTGTGATCCCTAGGGTTCCCACGATGGGAACCCTCTTTCTTCAAAGACGCCGCCCGTGAGAAGAATGGCTTCTGGCCGCTGGGGTGGGCGGCATCGACTGCAATGGAGGCCGCCAGATGCAGGAGCATCGATGGAGGATTGCGCCGCCTTGCGTGCGAGGGTTAAGGCGCCGCCGCGTGGGGTAAAGCCCGATGGAGGGCGGCACGATCGACTAGAGAGGTTGGATGTCGCCGCCGCCTCTGACAAAGGGTGGAAGGTCGTGGCGTCGCCAGGCTCTGGAGGAGATCATGGTGCGCTGCGCAGGAGCCTGGGATGGATCAAGGGCTGTGGGGCCTTGCGGATCTGGAGAGGGGTCTTGAGGAGAACGCGCGGGGCTGCGCCGCCAGATCTTGGGGGGGGGGGTGCTGCGCACTGTGGCAGCGCGTGAGGCATGACAAGATTGGCGCCGCCTGTGCGATTTGAGATTGTGGGTGCGCCGCCGCCAGGGGTTCATGGGAACCCTAGCGCACCATACCGCCTGGAGGAGAGCTCGATGCGCGTCGCGCGCGACATGTCGCTGGGAGATCGACGAGGTTGTGGGTGCGCTGCCGCCAGAGCACTAGAAAGGCTGCGGCCAGGATGTCGCGCGCGAGATGGGGCTCGACTGGATCTCGTGCCTAGGGCTCAACAGGAGCCTACACTGCTGACAGGAAGGGGATCGTGATGCCTGCACGATCGTTTCCAATGATCTGCGACTCCAACCTTGAAAAATAGGGTTTCAAAGAGAACCCTAGAACATGATATTGAACTGGAGCCAATGCGGTTGCAAAATAAAATCTCCGAAAAAAAAACTCTCAAATTTCGGAAAAGATAATGAATATAAAAATTCCCGAGAAACGAACCCGCTCTGATACCATGTTAGAAAATCGGAAGCGGAAGCGAAAACGATAAACAGAGCATAAACAAGAAACATAGAACATGGGAACACCATGATTTTACGTGGAACCCTACTCCGAGAGGAGCGGGATGAAACCACGGGAGAAGCCCTCAAAGGGGCGGATATTGCATTCCTTTTTCTCAATGAGTACAGGAGGTCTGGGGCTCCTTATATAGCCTCTCCAGAGCCTCCAAGTCCCACCACTAGGCGGTATGGGACTAAACACTGGATGGGTAAATGGATCTCCTCCAGGATCCATTTACCCTGCTACAACACAATAGGTGCACTACCTAATACTCCAACATGCTCTGATGTCATTTGTAATGTCTCGGACTTAGACCCGAGCCTTTATCAAGGATAACTGGCCGTGATAACTTGTGAGCTCGGGTCCAATTGTGCCTATTAACAATAATCTAAAATGCTTAAGCCCAAGTTTTGATAACTTGTGAGCTCGGTCCCAACTGTACAAGTTAACAATCACCTAAAATATTTAAGCTCAAGTTTGATACAATAGTCCCACTCTTATAATCCATTCCCCCACTTTGAGAGTACTAGATGTTGTACTATGTTTGAGGAATTTCAATAAACATCGCAATGGACTAAAGCAAAAGAAGTGTAATGTCTACATTCAATTCTACGAGGAAAGGATTTTATTTGTAAAGGAAAAAATGGTGCTACGTCAAGGAGACGTCCACCCAAAAACTTCTATATATTCACATTATCAAACCAAAAATAGTTACAAGGAACAAAAGGTCTAGAGGCTATTAGCGTGTTCTAATACATTCTTCATGTACGTTGCCTTATCTTGGAATATGGACCCATTCCATAGGATAGCCATCACTCAAAACTTGGTGGGTTACTCCCAGCCCCCACCCAATAATGGACTCCCAAAACGCATCCCAGTTAATGGGAGCCATCATGCCCACATGTGCCACTCGAGGAAAAGATATCATGTGATGTTTTTCAAATGGACGAGCTTCACACTTGAAAGTCTTCAACGAAGTTAGGTCATAAGACATCTGAGAGATAATGTGTCAAACAGATGACCAAGATGCAAATGACATTGGAACGGATCAACAGAGGTAACATAACAAAGATTCAATAGGGACATCTAGGCCGTGGTGACCATCCTTCTCATGATCCTCAACAAAGATCGACAACAATTAATGTTTTTAAAAATATCAAGAGTACTAGCAACTATGCCTAATGCACATGTAGTAGGCTCAAAGGTAAACTCGGTGCACAAAAAACTCTAGAGAGTACATGTAGTAGGCTCAAAGGTAAATTCGGTGCACAAAAAACTCTAGAGAGTCTAAAATTGTGTGAAAAATATGTAGTGTTGACTGAAACAATATGAGAAAGAACACCATTTGGCGCTAAACTGATCTCACAATCATTTATGACTAAGAAAAAGGACATAAATCTACTTCACTAGAAGAAGTATGGGCCATACTACCTAAAGTCATAGTGAAACTTGTAAAAGGTTTATGCTTAGAAATATAAGTTCTCTTGAGAAGTTGTATTAGTCTTGTAATCTGCCGAGGATAACTTAATCATCTGGTTTGGTTCATAGGAAGTATATGTTGGCTACTCTTTAAGCACCAACCATCTGGTCCAGTGGAAACAATTCAGTAAAGAAATGATGTGGGTTAAAGTTGTCCTTACAGATCTATATATAGAGGTTCCCCTTCCTATGATACTGGAATGTGACAATCAAGCTGCTATATTTATTGCAAATAATCCAGCATTTCATGAACGAACCAAGCACTTTGAGGTTGATTGCCATTTTTCATATCTCATGTCAGCTCAGGGGACCAGACTGCAGACATCTTCACCAAGGCCTTACTCAGAGGACCGTTCCAGAAGTGCTCGTCCAAGCTGAGCATGATCGATATCTATGCTCCATCTTGAGGAGGGGTGTAGAGATATATTTATGTTACGTTATATGTACTGTTTCTTAATTTTTCTTTTCTTATGAATGTCTTATGTAATTTACCTATAGGCTACTCTCCTATATAAGAGAGCCTAGGGTTCATGGAATAAATAATTTGAAGTCTTTTCCCAACAGATATCTATCATGCTCAGCTTGGACGAACACTTCTAAAAGGTCCCTCTAAGTAGGGCTTTAGTGAAAATGTTTGTCGTTTGGTCCTCTGAGCTGACATGAGATGTAGCTATAAAGCTCTTTTAGATCATGTCACGTATATAATGGCAATCAACCTCAACGTGTTTTGTTCTCTCGTGAAATGCAGGATTATTAACAATAAATAGGGTAGCATGATTGTCGCATTCCAGCGACATGGGAAGAGGTACATCTATATGTAAATCAGTTAGGACTGCTCGAACCCACATCATCTCTGTACATGCTTGTGGCATAGCTCTATACTCAGATTCAACACCGGATCTAGCAACAACAGTTTGCTTCTTACTTTTCCATGAGACTAGTGAGTCTCCAACAAAATAGCAAATCCAGACGTGGACTTCCTGTCCTTGGGGCACCCTGTATAGACTGCATCTGCGCATGCTGAAATAGTAATAGAGCTACCCTTTTTTAATAGCAGCCCTGCACCTGGAGATGATTTAAGATACCTTAATATCATTTGTATTGCATCATCCATATGAACCTGACGAGGTTGTTCCATGAATTGGCCCACCCGACTGACTGCAAACGAAATATCGGGTCTCGTAATGGTAACATAAAGAAGCTTTCCAACCAGCTCCTGGTATCTTCTCCTGTCAACCTCATCAGTATCATCATCATAGAGCTTCATGCTTGGATCTATGGGTGTAGTTGCAGGTCTACATCCAAGCATACATGTGTCACTTAGCAGGTCAATAACATATTTTCTCTGAGTCATTACAAGCCCTGTTGATTTCTGGAAAATTGCAATCCCAGAAAATATCTAAGAGCTCCTAGATCATTGATAACAAGTTCATGATCCAGAAATTCTTTCGCCCTCTTTATTCCCTGCATATCATCTCCTATAATAAGAATACCATCCACATACACCATAATAGCAGTCATACCTCTTGATGTTTTCTGTATAAAAAGAGAGTGATCTGCATTCGATCCTTTGTACCCCTCTTTCTCAAACAAGTCTGAGAGCTTCTATAACCAAGCTCTAGGACTCTGCTTAAGGCCATAGATCGCCTTATGAGGTCTACACACCTATGAACACTCCCCTTCAACAACAAATCCTGGCAGTTGTTGCATGTAGACTTCCTCTTGAAGATCACCATACAGAAATGCATTCTTGACGTCTAACTGAAACAACGGTCAATCTTGAACTATGGCAATAGAGAGAAGAATTCGTAAGGTGGAATGACGAGCAACTGGTGAGAATATTTCAAGATAATCCACCCCGTATGTCTGAGTAAACCCTCGTGCAACCAGGCGCGCCTTGTATCTGTCGATGCTACCATCTGCATTTTGCTTCACTGTAAAAGCTGATTTACAGCTTACTATAGACACTCCAGTAGGATCTGGGACGAGGCTCCACGTACCTCTCGATTAAAGAGCAGACATCTCTTTCTCCATAGCTAAACGCCACCGACCGTCCTTTAGGGCCTCTTGATAATTTCGTGGAATGGCCACAGCAGATAATGCAACTGTAAATTTCTCGAAATCGCTAGTCAAGCGATCAAAGGAGACCATGGATGCTATAGGATATGACGCACAACTACGCTTCTGTTTTCGAAGCGCGATAGGTAAGTCCAAATCAGCATCCTCTGCATCTGTCCCCTGTAAAGAATCCTGCTCAGGTAGACCATTAGACCCATCATTAGAAACTGCGTTTTCATAACATACCTCATGCATGCTAGATGATGAGCGGTGACCATGAGCAGAAGCAGGCCAGTAGGTATAGTGATGTGGCAATAGTGGAACTGGAACCGTAATAGCAAGTGGAGGTGGCGTAGGTAATGGTGGTAGTGGTGGAGGAGAAGGAGGTGATGATGGTGGTGGTGGCATGCGTATATCATTATCAGTGTTTGAAGACGTTAATCGATCTCCTGTAGGAGAAAAGTACATCACGATCTCGAATAAGGTGACATCCGCACTAACGTAATACTTCCTGCACATTGGGGCATAACACTTGTACCCTTTCTGTGTCCTGGAGTACCCAACAAAGACACACTTGACATCTCTAAGAGAGAGCTTGTTAATACCTGGGGACAACTGGTGGACGAAGGCGACTGAGCCAAACACACGAGGAGTAAGTGAGAACAATTCCTTTTCAGGAAAGGCAAGAGAGAAAGGAATTTTCTCACCCAAGACTGAGGAGGGCATGTGATTAATAAGATAGCATACCGTGAGAATAGCATCGCCCCGAGCAGGACCTTGACTGAGAAGTGTCCTAGTAACATCAAGCAAATGACGATGCTTCCTTTCTGCAATACCATTTTGTTGGGAAGTATAGGCACATGATGTTTGATGAATAATATCTTGGGTTGAAAAATAATTGGAGAGAGTATTAGTACAAAACTCCAAGGTATTATCAGTTCTCACAATTTTCACAGAAGTAGAAAACACATTTTGTACTTCGGTTAGGAAATTTTGATAACATCTTCAGCTTCAGATTTATTCTTTAATAAAAAGACCCAAGACATATGAGAGAAATCATCAACATCAATCAGATAAAACATGTGTCCCTGGTGATCAGGAACACGACTGGGACCCCAAATATCTATATGAACAATTCAAAAAAAGAGCCACTGCTCCGACTCTGACGACTGGGGAAGGCATAACGATGATGCTTTCCCAACTGACATGCCTCACATTGAAAGGACATGCAAGACGAGATCTTAGGCAAAACACGACACAATTTCTGGAGCGAGAGATGACAAAAGCACAGGTGCCACGTAAATGGTGGAACATGTCCAGAAGAAAGAGAGGAGATTTCGACATAGGGAGTTCGAAGTAGGCAATAGAGACCGTCCTGCTCACGGTAACACCCAATCACCTTGCCTGTAAGGATGTCTTGAAAAACAAGAGAAGATGGGTTAAAAATGGCTCGACAATGTAAATCCTTCATAATATGGCTAATGGACAATAAATTCATAGAATCAGGTGCATGCAACACATTCTGTTGATGCATAGAGGGCGTCAAGCTAATCTCCCCATGTCCAGTGATTGGGGAATGAGTCCCATCTGCAATAACTACAGTTCGTCCTGGAGGAACCTGTCTGTAGGCTGTAAGTTGACCCATGTCTCCACACAAGTGATGTGTGGCATCGGAGTCCATAATCCATTTTATAACAGCAGATCCACTATTGTTAGTGAGTGCATAAGTACTACCTGAGATACCGGAGGAGGCTGAAGCAGCTACATCTGACTGACTCCCGGGGGCCGACGGAGATGTCACGGGTCTGGCAAGAGGTATAATGCCCTTCAATCGTGCTACAAGATCATCAAAACGTTGATCCAAAGAGGAAGCGACTGGGGGCTCAATCTGCTCAGCCACTCGAGCAGAGGCAAGGAATCCATGCTTAGAGTAGCATGTATCATCTGTATATCCAGGACGGTGGCAGAAAGTACATGGCTGACGAACATGACCTCCTTTGCCCCGAGGTCTGCGGCCACGAAATTGAGAGGAGCCTCTGCGACCTCGGGTAGCCGCTATCGCTGAAGAAGTCTGACTAGCATTAATAGATGGAACAGTGATTCGATTGAGCATGCGGAAGGCTTCCTCCATGGGAGGAATAGTCACATCTGCCAAAATCTGGGAACGGGTTACCTCATACTCAAGATCAAAGGTTGCCAGGAAGACACCAATCGTGGTAGTATTCCTATATGTCTTCTGATGTTCAGGAGTAGATGCGAGAGGCATGAAGCTGTAGAGCTTCTCGAACATCACACGCAAGGATGTATATAGCGAATGAAGGGGCCGTCCATTTTGCTTGATAGTAAAATATCATTTTGGAGTTGCAGAATCTTCGTTTCATTCTTTGCCTGTGAAAAAGTAGCAGTAAGAATATCCCACATCGCCTTGGTCGTGGTTTGATGAAGTATATCATTGGCAATCTCTTTGTCCAATGTTCCTGAAAGCCAAACCTTGACATATGCATCATCCACCTCCCATGAGGCATTAACCCCAGTCTTGTCAACCGGCTCTTCCTCGGTAAGAATATGTTTGTTACCCATAGACTTCATCATGCTCATGACTGCATAGCCTACATTTCATAGTTTGACCCATCCATCTTTACTATAGGCACATGATCTCTGAAGGTGCATGTGGAGGGAATATATACCTTGCTTTCTGACATGATGACTAGAGAAGACTAAGGATGAAGACTAGACAAGTGTTTGCCTACACTGACATAGAAAGATCGGATTGGATGTGTAGATTCATGCAATCAATCTCATCGAGATAAAGTATTCGTCGGTGGTTCTCTTAGAGGAGGGTGACGGCACTCCTCTTGGAGAGAGGAGGTGCAGGGCCGATCAGCGGCACCCGAGCGGCAGGACCCGGGCTGCAGAGCCTCCGCGATGGGACCGCAAGACCCGATTGTAGGAGGAAGGACCCGCAGGGCCTGGTGACGAGCAGCGGGGGCCTGCGAGGGCCTGGGCGGCGGTGGTGTCCCGCGAGGGTTGGGTGGCGACGATGGAGTCCCGCAGGAAGAGGGTCTGCGGGAAGAGGAGGGCGGAGGCGGCGGAGGCGGAGGCCTAGGCGCACGTGGGAGGGAGGCTTGGGGTGGGGTTAGGGTTAGGGTTTCGGTACAGGAACTCCTGTCTAGGACCGCCACTCTGATACCATGTTGGGAAAATAGAAAGAGTTGTTTATTCCTTAGGCCCTATGCTCTCTTTATAGGGAAAGACCTATGGACAAATTACATAAAGTGGACAGAAGAACAGAAAATATATAAACGATACATGAATATGAAATATATCTCTACACAGACCATGTTGGATATAATTGTTCCATCAAAGCTTTATAATGGAAGATTGTCTTTTGTTGTACTCGGCAATGTAGGAATATAAGAGTGGTCAAGAAAATAATGTGAAAAGTGAGGAATGAGACCCCATTCTTGGTCGGATTGAGACGGGACAAATCAGTGAGCTATTGAGAGCTTGTTGGTTATGTTATAGCCTGTATAGTACTGGTTGAACAATTGTGTGAATTGGTAATTCTTGAAGTGAATCCTCTGCTCTTTGTCTTTTATTTATACTCTAGTTTTGATTCTTATAAGTATTGTGATTATTGTTTTCTTTCCTAGGTTGTCGGAGCATACTTTGAAAAGTCCGGTTCAAATTCATTCGCGGTTTATTCAATTGCCGTGACTGATGCTGAAAGCAAAACTTGGTTTGTTAAAAGAAGGTAATCCATTGCATGTATGTTGATTAATTTTCTTGAATGCTTTTTACGGTATATTCACACACTTGTAGGATATGGGTTATATCGATAGTTGTTAAAACTTAAAATAACGAGAACTTCATTATTTATGTTTTCTAATTTTACAGTGATTCTCATAACATTTGAGCCTGAAAGACTTGATGTATGTTGAGTCTCATAGAAATATGATACAGTGACTTGATTGTATTTTTTTCTATAAGAACCAAAATGTGCTAGAGGTGGCACAAGAGGTTGCATATAGAAAAATTACTTTATTTATTTTGGCTTTATTTTTTATTTTCCGATCTAATATCACATACCTCCTGCACAATTCATATATATATATATAGAGAGAGAGAGAGAGAGGAGGGATCCTATGGGAGCAAGCCTCTATGAGAGGATGAGAGCAAAGAATGATAACCGTTGGATGGCAAGTGAAAAGCAACGGTTTAGATGTCCCCCACACTTGATTCCCCTCCCTGCACTTTCCTCTCACTTTTGCCCCCACGAAACCCATCTCCTCCTCCATCGACACACAGCGCCGCCCGTCCATCCTCCCATATTCTCCTGATCACAAAACCTAGCGAGATGTGCGCAGGATCTACCATCTCCACCCTCGGCAAGGATGCTTCTCGGAGCCCTGTCGCAGTGGTATCCCATTCCGTCAACCATGCTTTTGTGTCGCACATCCCGTCCTTCCATGCTCAACGAGGAAAGATGCTCGTGCTCAAGGTTTACCACGGTGCTGCATCGCGTTGATTCCAACCGATGTTCCGATTATTTCCTGTGGTGGAAGTTTTTTTTGTTACTTCGTAAAAGAGGGATTTCAGGTTGTGCGTTGTTGCGGATAAAAATAATTTTCAGATTTTAAAAACGTGATTATCATTGTGTATGATTAGCAATGTATCTTCAACCACATTATTGTTGTATAAGTTGTTCAAAGTTTCCATAGATTATCGCAACCAAGTTTTAACAACTTGGTAAAGTTTACCATCTTGATGGTAAACTATGATATCGAAACTATAAATTAACAATTTGGTTTGGGATTGGATTACAGAGAGATTGCAATGATCGCAAAGAGAATGTAAGAAGGAAGTAGTTGACCAGTATGCACACAATGAATCGATCAATATGTTTGTTGCATAGAGGATGAAAACGAATGTCCATACATGTGAAAATTTGGATTGATTTGGGTATATTCGACTAATAGCGTATCAACTGCCAAAGCTATGAATATTAAAGTTAGCTACAAATACATTACCATAAGATAACACTATAATAGGAAGGATACAGACATGTTTATATTCCCAACTGTGTTGGGACAAAATCCATTTCGTATCAGCTTGGCTGATGATGGAACACGAATGTTGTGCGTATTAGTATAATGTAACATGATGATTAGGTAATGGCATTATGCATTTGGATAATAGTTTTTTGAAGTCCCATCGACGATCATCTCATATCTACTCTAAATATTTGTTCAATTATTTAGATTGGTTAGGAAGCAATCTTCATTTTTTTAGATTGATAAGGTTAGGACATTGGCATTTGGATGATACTAGAGCCTCTTATTTTCAAAATCAATTGACAAAGTACAGACCACAAAATTCACATCCTCCTTGGTTATACACTTCACTTTCCAGAATTGCTATGTTCATGCACAAATTATATATTTGCATGCTTGCAACTTTGCTTACAAGAGTACGAAGATATAAGAGAATGAACCAACTATATCATGTGCCAAGACTCGCACATGGCGCCTTTGTCTAGAACTGTTGCGGAAAATCCATAAGCAGTTATATCATAAACACAGACTTAAAACTTGATATTCCACATGTTTGATCTCGTGTTTTTTTACCTGTCCAAATATTTGCGAATGATGTTATTTTGGTGTTTAAAATGACAAAAGATTGTCATGAAAAGATTGCACAAAGATTACATAGGCTTATGTCCATTCATTTAGATAGTTTCAACATCATATCTTCATTGTTCATGTTGGGAGCTCTCCACAATGTTCCATCCCTCCAAGACTAACGCAACATTCCATTTTTCTGACTGCATCACAGAATCATGAGTTTGTTATGCCATTCAAATTAATCTCGACGAAAAGTTAAACAAATTGAGTTGAGAAGAATTGGAAATGGGTGGAACATTGGCTTCTGTTAAAAAACGTGCTTGTAAAAATTGATAAGAATTACTGTAACTATAACAGGTACTATCAGATTGAAGGAATATGCAATAACATGCATACAATCTAAACTCTCTCCTTTATCAAAACAAAATAAAACTTCCACGATAGGGAAATAATTCATCAAGAGCATATCCGACAGAATCAAAGGGGATGCGGCGTAGCTGCGGACCACGAACATGTTGACTCGTCGTTCGTGGAATGACAAAATGGGGGGTGGGGGGGAGTGGGGGGTCGACAGGAGGGTGTGATAGGTATGCCCAAGAAAGGGAGAGCATGGTTGACGGAATGAGATAGCACTGCGACAGGGCTCCGACGAAGCATCCTTGCCGAGAATGGAGATGGCAGATCCTGCGCACATCTCGCTAGGTTTTGTGATCAGGAGAATATGGGAGGATGGACGGGCGGCGCTGTGTGTCGATGGAGGAGATGGGTTTCGTGGGGGCAAAAGTGAGAGGAAAGTGCATGGAGGGGAATCAAGTGGGGGGACATCTAAACCGTTGCTTTTCACTTACCATCCAACGATTGTCATTCTTTGCTCTCATCCTCTCATAGAGGCTTGCTCTCATAGGATCACTCCTCTATATCTATCTATCTATCTATATATATATATATATATATTCGTGTGATACTGTAAATTGCTTTGTTTACACCACACTTATTCTCATTTGTGATTTGATGAAGTCTACCTGATCTACCATTCTAAAGGAGATAGAACAGTGTCTTTGCATAGACCAGATGATTAAACTAGAAAAAGAATGGGATGTTCTTTTATTTTTTATTTATAATCCCAAACTAATATGTATAGCACAAGTATGTGGAGTGTCAAACTCAGTGAGGCAAACTTTTAATTAAGTGGATGTTTAGTTATTAATTAGAAATTTCTACAAATTTTAAGGATTTAAATAATGTTTATGATTTTTTTATGATTATATATTTTAATTAATTTTATATATGTTTATATTCTCTGATTTTTATTTTTTAATTGATTTATTTTTTCAAAATTTTATGTATTTTAAATTATCAAAACAATTTAATGAATAAAATATATACAAAAGTGTAGATGGTTCATTTTAGATTTTTAAGCTATTTAAAATAAAGTCAAAAATGAGAAAAGAAGTGTTTTTTTGTGTTTTTAACATTTTTACTGTTTTTGATGATTTTTGTGGTATTTTTATATTTTTATGGATTTTATAGTTAATTAAAGTTGAAAACAATTTATAAAGGAAAATAGGCTACTGTTTTTGTGATTTTTAAAATAGAAAGCAAAATCAAATTTTCTGGAAACAGTTTTGTGTAAAAGAATTTTATCCAAGCTTTAAAACAATACCAAAACATATATTTGTGATTTTAATTTTACATGATTTTCATATGATTTTTTAAATATTTGAATTTTAAGGTTTTTTGTTTATATTTCTGTTTGATTTTTGTATATGTGATAAAATACAGTAAACCTAAGCTATAAGAGTTTTTCTATATTTTTTTATAGAATATACAAATTTTTATGGATTTTAAAGTGAAGATAGTGAAATATGGGATGTTTATGTATTTTTAAAAATAGAAAATGAAAGAAATTTTCAAAATTGAATTTACTGATGTTAGAGTAGATTATTAGCTACTTATCCTTATTTCTGTGGTATTTTTCATGCCCTGGAAATATTTAATCAAAGCAATATAAGCTAATAAAATAAAACAATGGAATAGGGACTCTATTGCAATTAAAATAAAATTTCCATGCTTTTATTAACAAATAAGGAGTTCGGGATAAAAAATGCAAATAAACCACAAAAGAACTCTATACATGGACGAAAAAGCAAATACTAAAAACTTCAGATCAATTTATTAACAAATAAAATGTTTCAGGATCAATACTGAAAATAAAGCACAAAGCACGCGGTGATACACGTGCTCACAGTTCACAAGGACTAATATGAAAATTACAAGAAACCATGGGAGATCTATACAATTATACTCAAAAGTTTATTCACAAACGAAGGACTTAAATGCAATAAGAAAAAAGTATGAAATAAAAACTTGCAGTTTCACCAAAAGTGGCGTGTGTTGCACATGAGGTCGGCTAGGGCGGCTTGTGGTGAGATGGTCATCAGATCTACGCCGATGGTTGCTATTTGGCGTTTATGGACGGCTTGAATCTGATCTGGAGTATCGAACGAAGCTGAAGGCACCTTGAAGAACACATATGAGAGCATCTCCAGGAGTGGTTCAATCGATCAGAACTCCACCTATCTCGTTCAAATCTGGGCTGGTGTAGGTTTAATAGTTTCCTAATGTGATTCTGCCTTGATCTATCATCATCCAACACTCCAGATCTCACTGAGGAAAGATCTGGTCACGCTACCACTGCTCCATGTTTCTGAAGGTTCGGACGAGCTCGAATCCTCTCTAGATCTCGCTTCTCGACTTCAGATGACCTGCATATTATTCGAGGGCTCAAAGATGATGCTCCGGCCGGTGGTTATTTGACAAAGAAGGGGAAAGGATGGGGATCCTCGATGGAGATGGAGGATGTGGATCGACTGTCTAGATCCGATCTGATTTGGAATGAATTGGTTCTGAACAGCGGTTTGGAGAAGAAGGGGATCGAGGATGGGGCGATTAGATGAGCGATGGAATCAAATTGGAGGTAAAGGACCTTCGATTGTGATAGTCAGAAATCAGAGCTAGTGCCTACTGCTACAAAGATAAAAGCAAACAAAATTCGATGAAATTGAAATGAAAACTAAATTAGATCTACAAATACCCGGAAGAAAAGAGGATGAAATGGGGTGGTCATCGCATCTATGCAGATGTGGAAGGGCCGCAGAAGCTCGTCACGGCGGAGCTCCGACGAGCTCAACGTCGAAAATGGTAGATCTCGCCTCTGATCCTTCTCTCATGCTCCTACTCGAAGGGGGATCGATTTTTGTCACAAATCTTTCACGCATGTGGTTCAAGCTCGGGGAGAAATGGGGTCGAAGACGGATCGGAAGCACCTGAAGGCTTATTTAAAGGCGGGGGAGGAGCTCGAGAAGGATCGAAAACTTAGCGCGTAGAGGAGTCGGATCTGGGAAAACTCCTATCGGGTGTGTATCTATACGAGAAGGCGGATCATTGGAAGGTGAGATCGGGTAAAGAGAAGGTAGGGGATGGGCGTGATAAATGGTTGAAGGAGGTGAGTTTGTCGATTGGAAACCCAGTCTTGAAGGAGGAGGAGGTGTTGATAAATGGATCTACAAATGGGTATGGACCAATGGGATCCCGCCCGAATGAGGACATGCACTAAACGACAAAAGTTAATTAAATTAAATGAATTAAATAAAAATAAAATATAAAATGACCTTAAATTAAAAAATCATTAAATTGCAAAATGTGTGTAATTTATCAAGTAATTTTATGTGTTTTTTAATAAATTAAATAATTTAATTTACAAGGTTAATTAATTAATATACATGTATTTACTTGTATAAATTTCTATATACTAAGTACACATTTTTTAATGGATTTCCTTCCAATAGGACACAGTCCTTCCTACGTTCAGGAAGGTCGGCCTTTTTTTAGTAAAAAACACGATGATTTTAGTAGAATACATATACAATTTGTATTACAACGTGCAGCTGTAATGTTTATATTATAATGTCAGTTTTGTATGCGGTTTTGTATTTAGAATGTGCAGCTGTAATACAAATTGTATATGTATTCTACTAACGTGCTCGTGTTTTATACAAAAAGAGGGTGGCCTTCCTAAACTCATGAAGGAACTACTTCCTAATGGAAGGGACCCCTATTTTTAATTATTGAATTTTACAAATATATGATATATTTATATTTTATTAATTTAAGACTAATTTAAAGGTTATAAATAAATATTTATTTTATTTTTTATGAATTAATTTAATGATACAATTAATTACAAGTGTGTACAATATAGGTACATTATAGCTATATAATAAATGCATTTTATTTATTTTTGGTTCTTTTAACTTTGTATTTTTTATTTATGTTTTATATAATTAATATAAAATATGTACAACATATTAAAAATATATATGTACAAGAATACAAAGAATAAAATAAATAAAAGTGGTATACAATTGTCTTGTACGATAACACTCCAAAAAAGACGACTTTCACATCTAAACTCCAAATTTTATGAAACAACCTTCATTTTAAATATTATTCTATTTTAAACACAGTAAAAGTGAGTTTAGTCCATTTTGATTTCACATTGAGCTTTGAATTCTGCTTTTACGGCCTTTTCTAAGTGTTGTACCTTTTATTTTGTACATGATTTATTTTTGCAAATATTTTTATTATTTAGTATACATTTTTATATACAAATTTCATGAAGAAAACATTTTTATTTGAGGTTGATTTAATTATAAATAAAACAGTACAAGATATGTGCATAATGAATATGATGACTATATACAATGTGAACTTGGTTGATTGATATTTTTTTAAGTTGGAGGCCTATCTCCCACTACTTTACTCATTGTCGATTAAGTCAATACTTGACCTACTCAGGGCCAGGGTCAGGGCCAGTCTTTATCTATGGTACATATATACAACCTTCTTTTCTTTTGTTTCTTTTTCTTCTTTATTCCTTTATTTCAAGTTAAAATAAGTGATAATTATACACTATTGAACAATAGTGAAGGAAACCGAGGATGGGGAAGGGAGAGCGATTGAGGAGGGGAGAGTGATTTTGCTGGGAAGTTCGGAGACAGGTGCAAGCGTGGAAGAAGGCTACCAATCATGGGGGTGTAGACTTTGCGAGGGCTACAAAGCATGAAGTATAGGAAGGAGGAAGGGTGGGCCGTTGTTTCGCATAGTAAACGGGGCAAACGATGTTATCATTGCGGACACCATGGTCATGAAGCTCGTTCCTGTATGTTTCCACTGAGTTGTTTCAGATGTGGTGAGGTTGGTCACCGTCAAGCCACATGTCTGAAGGAGATATCAGATCTACATATGATAGAAGTAACATGTTTTAACCATGTAATGGTTTCGTGATCAGTTGGCAGAGTTCATATGCTACAACGGTGATGCAGCGTGAAATGGAAATATAGGGCAGTTGATGCAGCGTGAAATGGAAATATAGGGCTGCATTTATTTAAATTTTTATCCGTTAATTTTATTTACGTTTATTTGAGTCGTCGTATTTTTAGTTAAATAAAGAGATCGCCTGTGATCTCAATTAATTAGAGATTTGAATTTCAAATTAGTTGGTTAGTCGGTTAGAGTCAATTTAAGATAATTAGTTTGAATTTGAACTTGAGTTTCTATTTTTGTAATCTCATCCCTCCTATATAAAGGGATGACAGGATATTGTTATAGTGAGTTCAGTGATATGAAAATTTGAGATTTATTCTCTATCTCCGCCTCTCCCTTTCTCTCTCCCACGTGATCTTCACGTTTCTGTTCTCCATCCCCTCGTAATCCCGACGAGCTTCTTCTCTCAACCCCTCCATTTCTTCTACCAAATAAACTCCACCTTCAAAAATTATTTTCGCCGTCGCCGATTTTCATTTCTGCATCAATTGGTACCAGAGCATGGCCTACAGATCGTCCTCACGATCTAACGATCCGTCCAGACATTCGCGCCGACATGCGATGAAAGACTATCATGCGTTGGAGTGGAAACGACAAGCCGAAGAAGCTTACAACCAGGACATGGACGCACGACGTAAGTTCCAAATTCTCCAGTCCGAATGTCGAGAAATATTGGCTAATTTCGAGGCTATGTGCGCCGCCCTATCAAAGTCTTCTACTATCAAGACCGTTGTCCAGAGTTTTGACGAAGAAAACCTCGCCGTTGAGGAGGATTCGATCGCTGTCCAGGCCGTTCTCGAAGAAAAAAAACGGTGAACTGCTTGCTGACCAGGTATTTTCAGACCTGCAAAACCCTCCGGAATCGATCTACGCCCCACCCGTTGCACCCGTACCCCCTCCTGCTACACCCGCACCGCCTTCCCCTGCACCTACAACCCCAGCCACAGCCCCACCATCGCCGCAAACCCCTCTCATCACCCAAACCCCATCGCAGCCGCCCCCTTTCCTCATTACCTCCGCACCCCCAACAACCTTCCCACCCCCACTGCCGCCTACCAAGGCCTCCCCACCTCTCACTCCATCATCCCAACCCGAAAGCCCCGTACCCCCACCACCCGCCGCCACCTCCACCACCCCGCCAACCCCCCTCCTCGCCATCCGAACACCCCCCTCCTTCCCTCGCCGCCCCGCCAACCCGCGATCAACGTCGCCAACCCACCTCCTTCCCTCACCGCCCTGCCCCACGGACCACCTTCCCCGCCTGGCTTCCCTATTCCGCAGCCTTCCCCCTCTTCCCCGATCCCATTCCCACCTCCCCTGCGGTAACCCAGCCGTCTCTGCCACCACCCCTACTGCCGCCAAGCGCCCCAACCACCCGCTGTCCATCTCGCCACCTTTGCGGGCAGTGTCAGCCGCGCGGAACGCTTGGGCACGAACTCACGGACGCCGCCTTCCCCATCCCTTGTGTCGCCGCCAATTAGTTAGGAAGAAAAAAACCCTAACACTAGTTAGGGATACAATCAAAACCAAGTCCCTGGAAATTAGGGAACTGAATGGGGAAATTTGCTGGAAGACCCCTCCTCATAAAAACTTTTAATGGAAGTCCATGATTGAAGGGGTCCGAAATTTGCATGCCAACCCCCTGGAGCAGAAATATTTTAAAAGAAGGGCTGAAAAAAGAGAAATTGGAAAGCCTCCTTATCCTATTAGGATTAGGACCATGGGTTTTATCTAATTAAAGGCCCCAAGGCTTCATTCATTGGACACATCTCCTCCTCTACTCTCCTTGTGTTATTGCTTCGCTATGGATTCTCCAAAGGCCAAGCTGTTCGTCATGAAGATGCCCCACCAGTTCTTCGAGCACCATGTCAATGGGATGAAATCCGGATGGATGCCCGCATGTGCGCCGCACCTACTCTTCCGTCGCGAGGTCAACGTCGCCAACGCCCGCGCCAAGCACGTATGGATTCTGCCATTTGCCCCACACCAGTTCTTCCAGGGGATGACCGAGAACGCGGATTCGAATTTATCAACCTCCAAGCCTGCAGATCTAGCAATTCGTCGGGAGCCGAATTTTTCAAGCGGAGGAGAGTTGATGCAGCGTGAAATGGAAATATAAGGCTGCATTTATTTAAATTTTTATCCGTTAATTTTATTTACGTTTATTTGAGTCGTCGTATTTTTAGTTAAACAAAGAGATCGCCTGTGATCTCAATTAATTAGAGATTTGAATTTCAAATTAGTCGGTTAGTCAGTTAGAGTCAATTTAGGATAATTAGTTTGAATTTGAGTTTCTATTTTTGTAATCTCATCCCTCCTATATAAAGGGATGATAGGCTATTGTTATAGTGAGTTCAGTGATATGAAAATTTGAGATTTATTCTCTATCTCCGCCTCTCCCTTTCTCTCTCCCACGTGTTCTTCACGTTTCTCTTCTCCACCCCCTCGTAATCCTGACGAGCTTCTTCTCTCAACCCCTCCATTTCTTCTACCAAATAAATTCCACCTTCAAAAGTTATTTTCGTCGTCGCCGATTTTCATTTCTGCATCAAACGGTCTGAGAAGGTGTAGTGATGAAGGAAGGTCACGATGTGAAAGAAGCTCTTCTCATTGGCACTGCACAGTCAGGAGGCTCAGAAATTGATAAGGATCGTGCTCGGGTTCAAGAACTTTTAGAAGGATCTTTTATAGGAGATGTGGTTGCTTTGGATTCGAACAAATGTTTCACAAGAGGCCTATCGAAATCCAAGGCCATAAAGTTGCTACAAGATCGTCATTGCATGATTTTGTGGTGTTACCCTCGTTTTGCGGATGGAGAGGGTATAAGAAACGATGTTTGGATAGCCAGGATCCATGGAGTCTGCTTACTTTCTCGCTCTACTACGGCACTCAACACAACTTTGAGGAATTTGGGCCGTGTTACAAAAATTTTCTGGCGAATAGCAGCTGAGTTCCGACCTGTGGGTAACATTGGTGATACTTGAAGGTCATACCCCTCCCTCTTTGGACTCCAGTTGCCTCCTTCAGGATGGTCATGTGTTGTTCCGCCTCCGTATCAAGATTCTCGCCCCACCAATGCCACCACCGGTGGCCTTAGCATTGCTGTATCGTCGTCCTCGTCACCAGGCTTTCGATTTCAATCGAATCACGTGAATTGCGGAGAATCGCAACCGTTGAAAAGTTTTCAAAAAAATGCAAATGTGGTGGTTTTTTTAAAAAATACAAATTAAGATGCGTCTTACCAAGATTTGGTGGTTGATGTGATGCTCAACATTTTATCTGTGGAGGATCGCGTCGATCCACCTTCCATTTTGGGACCCATGCGGTTAGGGGTCCTTTTATTGATTCAATGGAGATCCCCCAGAACTCAGATCCCTTGAATCGGGCCGAGATTAATAGTCTGATTTTGAATGTCCTCCATCATGGGCTATCAGAGCCATCATACCCGACTAACAGAGGGCTGCCAAGCGACCCGATTTTCGTAACAAAGCAGTTAAAGCTTGATGGCGCATCTGCTGAACCCAAAGCCAAACACATGCTTTCAGAACCTTTCAGACTTCTTTGTATTGAGCCACCTCTGCGTGAGGGTGTGACGACGCCAGCAGAAACCTCTGTAGATCATACCACTGAAGCATGGAACCCTATCGCGGTGTTGTCTCTCTCCGAGGCGCCAGTTGGGTCTTCGGGTTTGGGTCATGTGGGTATGCAAGCTAGGTACTCGACCGTACCTTCAGATGGAAATGTGGTTTCAGCCTCTACTAAGGAGGAGCACGAGCAGCTGCTGGGTTTTTGAAGACATCAGACACTATACTGGAACCCGATTGGAGTACAAGACTTAACCAGGCAGTGAATTCTCTGGAATATGTAGTTGGGGGACACCTCAAGCAACCTCTACCCTCTAATCTTTATGTGGTTGCACAATCCTCGGTGCCCAACTCACATCACTCTGATCCAGAAGTTGACAGAAGGCATAAGCGCTGTAGGACTAGAAGAAATCAAGCTAAAGGAAAGGGGACCGATCAGATCATCCCAAAAAATAAGGTCGTGGTGGCAAAGGCGGCTGGAGTGGTGTTGGCATCGGGCAACATGCAGGTTCCCCACTGAAGGTTCTAACGTGGAATGTAAGGGGTTTTGGTGAACTGAAGAAGCGACGAATGATGGGGGCTCACTTCATTGAATGGTGTCGTGATATTGTCCTACTTCAGGAGTCCTAACTCTCCTCTTGTACCAGTTTACTATGGGACTCTGTGGGGCTGTCTCAATCCCTAGCTACACACCTCTTTATGCAATTGGTGCGTTTGGGGGTTTGATTCTTGCGTGGAATGGCACTCTTTATGCTATGCTATGTAACTAAGGGTAGACATGTTCTGATGGTTCTTTTGGTGAATATTCCAACTGATTCCCAACTGGCGGTGTCATGTGTTTACGGGCCTTGTGCCCATGCCCAACGGGACGGGCTTTGGGACGATATCCGTGAAGCAAGATTAAACTATCCAGGGGTAGATTGGCTTATGGGGGGTGACTTTAATGTCACCCTCCTCTTCAAACCATCTGTGTTCGTATGGGGACCATGATCCTGGGTATTCGGATTTTGCTGAACTTATTGATGAGCTTGAGTTTAAGGTGTTGGATGCCTCTGACACGAGGTTTACCTGGAGCTCATGAGTGCTTTCCCGTATTGATCATTTCCTGGCTTCTCAGGAGCTCATGAGTGCTTTCCCTCTATCTTTTTGCACATCTATGCCCAGATCATGTTCTGATCATACACCCATCGTTTGGGACTCAGGGATTGAATCTCCGCTGAGGGGTTTCTTTAGATTCGAACAAGCTTGGCTTTAGGAAGACTCTTTCAGGGAGTTGGTCTCCAACCATTGAAATTCCATTAATATCTCGGGGTTTGTTGCTTCACGTTTGGTGCAAAAGCTCATTTCGTTGCGCAAACATCTGTGTTCTTTCAAGAAGATGAATAGAGAGGCAATATTGGCCTGTCGTCTTTCGTCTGATGCAGAGATTTGCATATTTGATAAGTTGGAGGATGTCAGAGAGCTAATGGCTTATGAGTTAGACGAAAGTGTTGTCTCACTCAATACTATTGAAACGGAAAACAAAAACATCGTTGAATGGAAACAACGATCAAGATAGTGTTGGCTTAAAGATGGCGATGCAAACACTACATATTTCCACCATATTGCCAGTGGCAAACGTCGCCACAATCTGGTCCAGTCGGTGGTGGTGAATGGAAGCTGAGTGGAAGGTGATCGTAAGATGGGCATAGTTATTACTGATCACTTTCATGAGTTCTCAAGGAGACAGGGGGTAGACCTTGGAGGTGGGCTTGCCTAGGTGCAACTAAGTTGCCTGCTGGTTACACCACCGACCTCGAACAGAGTTTCACCCTCTATGAGGTGAAAATGCAGTGTGGAACTTGAATGCATATGGTACTCCACGTCCGGATGGCTTCCTAGTCTTTTTCTTCCATGAGTTCTGGTCCTTGTTGGGTAATGAAGTTGCTGAGGTTGTTGATGAATTTGACAATGAAATTCTGGCTTTGATAGGTTTAACAAAGCTCTTGTTTTTTTTGCTACCTAAGAAGGAGTTACCTGAGAGAGTGGAGGACTCCCGGTCGATCGCACTTTCAAATGCAATTTACCTCATTGTTGCAAAGGTCCTAGCTATTAGACTGAACATGATTATGAACCATATCATATCTCAGTTACAATTGGCTTTCCTACCCAACAAGCAAATTACAAACAGTATGGCCATGGCAATGAAAATGTTGGCTTTGATAAGTTTAACAAAGCTCTTATTTTTTTTGTTACCTAAGAAGGAGTTACCTGAGAGAGTGGGGGACTTCCGGTCGATCACACTTTCGAACGCAATTTACCTCATTGTTGCAAAGGTCCTAACCATTAGACTGAACATGATTCTGGACCATATCATATCTCAGTTACAACTGGCTTTCATACCCAACAGGCAAATTACAAACAGTCTGGCCATGGCTACCGAGATCATCGATGATTGGAAGCGCAGGCGAGTGAAAGGTGTTTTATGGAAGGTTGACTTTTCTAAAGCTCGTGATACAGTGGATTGGCGGTTCCTTTGGGCTGCATTATCCAAACAGAGTTTCCATGCCCGATGGATCTCTTGGATGAAGCATCACGTCACTACGGCTTCCTGTTCTATGTTAGTTAATTGTCGTCCATCCGGAGGGAGTTTTTTCCAGCCTCAACGTGGCGTTAGCTAGGGATGCCCATTGGCGCCTATGTTGTTTGTCATCACGGCTGATGTTCTCACTTGTATGGTGAATCATGTGGTTCGAAGCGGCTTCACTCCAGGTTATTCTAATGGCAATATCTCTATTTCCCTTTTACCGTATGTGGATGACACCATTTTCTTTGTTGAAGGTGGTAAGGAGGAGTCAAGAGGAATGGTTGCAACTCTTGACATTTATAGTGAGATGTCAGGGCTAGTTATCAACCATGGGAACTCCACGATCATCCCTTTTGGTATCTCTGAAGTCGTCGCCAGAGATTGCACCACAGAGCTGGGCACAACATGTGGTACTCTTCTTATTCGTTATCTTGGTGTTTCCCTCACATGTGGTCAACCCAAGCTATCGGATTGGCTACCAATCATCGAAAAGTTGGAGAAAAAGCTCTCGGACTGGACTGTGGCAATTCTGTCAAGAGGCAGGAGACTTGTACTCTTTTTTTTTTGAAAAATAGTGGGTGGCGTCCCAAGCTGGGATCCACCTTGATGTGTATGTATATTTATATATCAAAAAGGTAAAGTATACATCAAGCTACCTTTGCCATGATATGCAAAGTGCCCTACAATGCTCAATAACATTCTCTGTATAAAATATCTATCCCTCAAAAATGACTTTGTTCTGGGCACACACCAGATCGCTCACACCAATGCAAAAGGGTACGAATTGTCCTCATGTCCAAAATCGCAGACCGCTCTAATATCTCACCAAAATTTGGTACAATCTTGCCGCGCTAGTCAGGAGATGTTGGCTCTGCTCCACACCTCAACTGAGGAAGGACAAGAGAAAAATAGGTGGTTCGTATTTTCCATTGCCACCATGACATCTTCCAACCCAAGCAGTTGTCCTCGGCCACCTTAGTGAGGATCCTCCCCATCCTGAACAACCAAAGGAAAACCTTGACTCGGTTCGGCACCTTTCACCTCCAAACCATACCTATGTCAGCACCAACCTCATCCAGCACCTCCCCCCCATCCTCCACCAAAAAAGTGTAAGCTTTCTTCACCGTAAATCTCCCATCTTCCCAAACATGATGATCTCTGCCAGTCGATAGATCGTCGCTCTGCGTCAGCTCCGTCTGAAAAGCAAGGAACTCCTCCATCCTCCGATTCGACAAGGTCGATGAGAACATCAGGGACCATGTCCCGTGGTCCCAAACCCACTGCTCCCGCACGTCACTGTCACTGGCTAGCTCAAGAGCCAGGGGTAGCGCTCCCTCGACGTCCATGTCCCATGTCCAGTCATCTCGCCAAAAGCTAAAACATGTTCCATCCTTGAGCACCGGTCTCAACTTAGTAGCTATCTTCGGTAGAACGTTGGTAATCCCCTTCCACAATGAAAATGGCAGTCGTCCTGGAGTGGCATCCGACGACATGGAAATGCCATACATCTTTCTCGACAAGCAACACATCGGTCCTTTGATTTCCCCCATATGTGAACCATCCATTTCGCATAAATGCCCTATTCATCTCCTCCATCTGCATCACACCTAACCCGCAGTTCCTCTTTGATGATGTCACCGTGCCCCAGTCCACGAGGTGGAAACCAGTCTTGGCTTGCCGCTCAACTGACCAGAAAATCTTCTCATCAAGGCATCAATCTTCGCACGCCCCAACATGCAATGACCTCGTGGAGCAGAAAAAGATCGGGATGGTCGAGTGAACATGCTTCAGCAGCACCAGCTTCCCTCCCTTTGATAGCATTGACACCTTCCAACCCGCCAACATCCCTTCCAACCTCTCTAGAAGCACCCTCCATTCGTCAGACTTTGGCTTCCCCGCCGCCAAAGGGAGCCTTAAGTGAGTAATTGACAATGCAGCAATAGGGCAACCCAATAACAATGTCGCATCCCACAGCTCATGCTCCGCTAGGCCAGAAGGAACCACCACCGATCTTTCTCTATTGATCATGAACATGTCCCCAAAGATATCCATGATCCGCGATGCTCGACACAACTTCTTTAACTCCGTCCCCAAGAATAGAACGGTGTCATCGGCATACTATAAGAACGGGATGGATATCTCATCCTTCCTATATCCAGAACACCAGTCCCCATCCACTGTCAATTTCATCATGACAGCTAGAGCATCGACCACAATCATGAAGAGAAGTGGGGCCAGCGGGCATCCTGTCCTGATGCCCCCCTGCAGCTAGAAAAAGCCACCATCTGGTCCACCGTTGACAAGCGCAGCATGGAATGCGATTGTGACACGCCGCTTGATCCAAGCAATCCACAACGTCGGGAAGCCTCTCTTCTCCAATAATGTCCACAGGAACCTCCAATCCACACAATCGTATGCTTTGGAAAAATCATCCTTCCAAAGCATGCCTTTAGCCTTACTTCTCTTCCAGTCCGTCACCAACTCCGATGCCATCAATAATCCGTCCACCATATCTCTCTTAGGAACAAATGGCGTCTGCTCCGACAAGGTGATCCGTTGTAAGACCTCCCTCAATCGGTTGGCAAGAATTTTGGAAACCAAGAGATATATGGCATTTGTCAATGTGATAGGCATGTTCCACCTTGGTCGTATTGCCCTTCTTCGGTTGCATATAAATGAGTGCCTTATTCAGTCTCTCGAATCTCATGTTCCCATGCCGAAATTCCTCCAACACTTCCATCACATCTTGCTTGACCATCTCCCAGAATTTCTTATAAAAACCAACTGGAAACCCGTCCATGCTTCGGCGCCGTCCGCATTAAGGTCATAAAGAGCCCACCTGGCCTTCACCTCCGTGAACTCTCTCACCGGTGAATCTGCCTCCACCTCAGAGATATGCGAAACCCCTCTCCCCTGCCAGCCCTAGCCCGGTCGAGCTCGCCTTCTGTTGAAATTCTAAAAGTGTGACCGCAACGCCTCCCCCACCTCCCAGTCCCCCTCAACAATGGAAATGTCATACGTCTTTCTCAGCAATTCGAACCGCCCATTTCACATAAATGCCATATTCATATCCTCCATCCGCAGCACACCCAACGCGCCCTTCCTCTTTGAGGAAGGTGGAAACCCCTCTTGGGTTGCCGCCCGACTGACCAAAAAAATCTTCCCATCATGGCCTCATTCTTCCCACGTACCCCATCAGGCAACGAGTTCGTGGATCAGAAAAAGATCGGGATGGTGACATGAACATGCTTCAGCAGGAAATCTTTTATGGTTAGATGGTTAGCAGGAAAGAAGGGTGATTTACCATATTAACTAGGAGGTGGTGACGAGTTGGAAGAGAGAATGTGGCTTAGGGATATTGATGTTGGAATACATGAATAAGGCTTTGCTGGGAAAGTAGATACTTAAACTGTGGGGGCAAAGATGAGGATCTGGCCTGCAAACTGATGCAGAAAATTTATGGCATTCAAGGTAGCCTAGAGGTTGTTCCGGTTCGTTATCCCTCGTCCCTATGGAAAGGTATCTCTTATACGACCAGAGATTGGGGGCATTCTTCACCTGATGATTGGAAACGAGGAAGTATTTAGATTTTGGTTGGACAACTGCATGGGGCTAGGGAGTCTGAAGGACCGCTATCCACGCTTGTTTTCTCTAGCCGAGGAACAGAATGCAATGTTAGGTTAGGTGTGCTCAACAGGGGTGTGGAATCCTCGTTTCTCTATTGCTTTTCGGAAGAAAAATTCCAAGAATATGTTTCACCGCTTGCTGATTTGGCAGACATTGAGAGACCCCACAAATGGGAGAGATCACTTTATTTGGGCCTATGGAAAATTTTCAGTAAAAAGAGCATAAAATTTCTTTTCCTGATAACCTGAGTTCGAACTAAGAACATCGACATGAAGATTTTAGAATCATTTGGTGTTGCAGGATTCCGCATAGGATCAAGGTTTTCCTTTTGGCTTACCAAACATGGTCGCATGTTCACAAAGGTAGACCATGATGAATTATTACCTATTAGAGACACTGCTTGTGAGAGGTGCGGTGGAATACTTATTTTTCAAATGCAGAACCTTAGCATTGATTTGGGAAGGAGCGGGAATCCATTGGCTTAGGACTAAAGATAATGTGTCATTATGGAACTGATAGGGCAGTTTGTGGCAACTCACAGGAAGATGTGTCACCAGCCTTTGCTCTCCTTTGGGCTATTTGGTGTGATAGAAGTGAGAATATTTTTCGAGGTCAACGCTTTTATGGAAAAATTGTTCTTGGTCATTTAGAGGCCTATTGTCAGCCCGGTCATCTGTATGACTTCTTTTTGTATAATTTAATACAATTCTTGTGGTGAGTCCCACATCGGGATCTCACTCTCTTTTCCATCAAAAAGTGCAATTAATATCTAAAGAAAAAGAAGGAAATACTCCAACTTTAGGCGCCTCTCTTGTTAAATGTCTCCATCATCATGACACCCCCACTTTTCTGTCATCCCAATTGCCACTCAACAGCCTCCTGTTCACTCTCCCCCCACCAAACCCAAAATTTTATACCCTTTCTGTTAGTATTCATGGGAGCACAATCAAGTGTAAGGGGCATGCTAGTAAATGGACATATAAATACAGGGACACGTGTTGGAACTTTGTAAGGGGGCTTTGTTAGTTCTATTTTTTCCTAGTCATGCCGTGCGCAAACCATCTTTCTGTTCGTTCTAGATTTTTTCCCGAAAGGATGCCGCTCTTAATTCATTGAATTGATTTGCAATTTTGCAATGCCTTTTATGTTTGCAAATCCATTTTACATTTTGCAATCACTTCAGGTATAGAAATTTTGAGCGCCTCCATCGACATCTTAAGGATATACCTAATTACACTTTGCACTTACCTCCGAAGAGATTTCTTTCGTCCAGCATCGATGATTATTTTGTGCACCAACGCTGCATTCTTCTTGATAAATATTTGCAAGTATGTCTTTGTTTCTGCTCTATGTTTAGTCAATTCTGCTAATTTCAGTCTGACTAGACACAGTTTTGTAGGATCTTTTATCAATAGCCAACGTTGCCGAGCAGCATGAGGTCTGGGACTTTTTAAGTTCTAGCTCCAAGGTACACAATGATATTGATACAAAAGCTTATCTTCAAGGGACTTCTCGTACATTATCTAATTGTAATTTCCTCTACTTTTTTGAAGAATTATTCCTTCGGGAAATCTACTTCAGTAATGAAAACCTTGGCTGGTATGCTATCCTCAAAACCTTTTCTCATCAGTCTTAGGTTTCTTTTTGAAACTGGTTATAGTAAGCAAAGGACATAAACGTTCTGTGCATCATTTTTTGTAGATCTGGTAAAGGGCACTCACATGAGAGTGGCAATAAATTGCATTTTGTTCTTTGTGGCTGATTGTTTTTGTATCACTTAGTGCTAACACCTGCATACTTGATTGAGAGTTAATACATGTATATTTTATTTCCATTGCATGCTGTCTTGTACATCCAACAGATCCAGTATAGTTTTCTAAAGTGTTCCAAATTCTTCATCATTACAGTAAATGTCGATGATGCAATGGATGATATTGTGCGACAGTTCAAAGGTGTGTCAGGTGGTCTCCGACGTATTGTTGGGTCTCCGCCATCCTCTGATTCACTTCTTGTCCAAGACGCATCATCAGCTTCCCTTGAAGATGACAGTAGCAAGTCGATGAGTCATGATAATATGGACATATCTCATGGTTTGTCCGATGAGGAAGCCCCTGAAAGAGGCTCCACTGTTAGTGGATGGCACTCAGACAATGAATT
Organism: Ottelia alismoides; assembly: GCA_037367405.1. Taxonomy (NCBI): domain Eukaryota; kingdom Viridiplantae; phylum Streptophyta; class Magnoliopsida; order Alismatales; family Hydrocharitaceae; genus Ottelia; species Ottelia alismoides. The sequence continues at coordinate 168,044 of JAZKJV010000188.1, read as the reverse complement.
GGATGCTAAGTGTCTCCCACATCGGTTACTTAAAAATGAGGATGGTTCTAGAAGCCTGGAATCACAGGAAAGTTATCCTTCAGAAAAACTTGAAAGGATTTCCTTAGATCATGATCATTCTGTAAAGGCCTCATCAATGTTTGATAGCACTATAGCAGTTCCTGTCGCAGTTCCACCAGAGGTACCTATATTTTATCCAACCTTTTCACATGGCCTGTCAGGCTAATATGAGAAATAACTATAATATGAAACCAACAAGTTTCCATGTAATTCTATATCGGCAGAATTTTTCATCTTTACACTAAACTGCTTGTATTAGGTTTTACAACAGTTGGATCTATGGTTGAGAAATGAGAATGCACCAGAATGAGTTTTTGTATGATGCAATTTGGTAACTAAATGTTTATATTTAGTATGTTTAATGAAAAGTGCCCAGTTCAATGGTCTGGTGGTAGTGCAGTATGTCTACCACCCAAAAGACCATGGTTCCAATCCCCCCTTGTGGGGGTTGCGTTAGGTAGCTAACTACCGGCATAAAAATAGTCCGATCTTTGAACATGAATTTGAGCAAGAGTCCATGTAGCGCACCCTACTTAAAGTGGGAGAAGGCTTCACCACTTGGCATGTTTTATGAAAATCTGTGGGTGGTTCGGCGTTCTGTCCAATTTGTAAAGTTTATGGTTAGTTCGGGGTGCATCTTATGAATTCCGGTGGTCTGTTATATCCACATACAAAACAAGCAAATCAGGCACAAACATGATCATGCACTCACACATATATCAATGCATGATTCCTTTTCCTTAAAAAAAGCCTAAGCATGATTACGATGCCAGTAGTTCAAAAGGTTATTTCAGAACATATTATAACTGCTTCATTAATCCTCTGTGATCACTGCTTATTAAAATCATATTCTGTTTTGCAGTGGACACCTCCAAATGTGAGTGTTCCAATCCTTAATTTAGTGGACAAGATATTCCAGCTTAATCGAAGAGGTTGGATTCGGTATGTCTATCTCAATTTTGAGATTTCTTTGTCATTAGAAGTACTGCATTATTATTTTATTGTTTTTTGGAGAGCCTTGGTGGCATCAAAACACAAACTCGTGTTTCTCTTGCGGCAAGTAAACAACTATGTATCCGACACTCCTTGCTTTTGTAAACTCACATGCTAGTGCTGCAATACAAGTGCAGAACTCGAAGCTCTGGCAATTTTATCCATGGACATTTGGGTTCTATGGCTGCCTGGTGACGCCGCAACCCAGGTGAAGGTGGATCATTAATCCCTACCTTTACCTTTATCTCCTTGCAATAGTACCAACTTTTTGAAGAGTTTCACAGACTGCTTAGGTGCTGGTGGGATGATAGTAGGTGGGAGTTGATGCAAATAGGTGGGTATGGGTTAGCTTTTCTGTTGATATTTCTCTTGATTTTTCTGGTCACTTGATCTCTTGGATGTCTAGCACCTGGTCCATGACTGTTGTTGCATTTGGAGGGTTAAGGTTCCTTCGAAGATTAAGTTCTGGATATGGTTGTTAAGGACGAGGTTGTGGGTGTTTTGCAGGAATTTGCCAGAGGAAACGCTGGGTTTGATAGGCTTAATAAAGCACTTGTTTTCCTTCTACCAAAGAAGGATGTTGCATACAGAATCGAAGATTTCCGACTAATTGCGCTTTCCAATGTTGTCTATCTGATAGTGTCAAAGGTGTTAGCAAATAGGTTGAACAGGATCTTGGACCACATCATCTCGTCATACCAGTTGGCTTTTATTCCGAGGAGACAGATTGGGGACAATTTGGCTATGGTAACTGTGATGGAATTCTTTGGAAGATGGATTTCACTAAAGCCTATGACACGGTGGATTGGAGATTCTTATGGATGTCGATGTCTAGACCGAGCTTCCCCGATATTTTGATCTCATGGATGAAGTGTTGTGTAACAAGTGCTTCTTACTCGGTTCTGGTATATGGTTGTCGTGAAGGTGGGTTCTTCCAATCACAGAGGGGGGTCAGATAGGGATGCCCCCTAGCCCCTATGCTCTTTGTAATTGCAGCTGGTCTTATCTTGTATGGTTGAAAGAGTGTAGAATAATGCTCTTACAATGGGATATACCAGGGAGGATATCTCCATCCCGTTACTTCAATATGCAGAGGACACCATCTTTTTTATTGAAGGTGGCCTAGAGGAGGCTAAGGGGATAGCAATATCAGTAGGAATCTTTGGAGAATTGCTGATCTTATCCTGAATCATGGGAAGTCCGCAGCAATAACATTTGGGCTTTCAAATCTTGATGCGCAAGCTTGTTGTAAGGCGTTGGCCACGGAGTGTGGTTCTCTTCCGATTCACTATCTCGGACTCCCATTAACTGTGGGTAGTCTTAATATGGTTTATTGGCTTCCTATCATTGAGAAAATAGAGAAGAGACTATCAGGGTGGAAAGCGGTAATTTTGTCACGAGAGGGGTGTCTGGTTCTTGTGAAATTCATGCTATATGCTATCATGGTGTTCTTTATGTCGTCTCGTCTTCTCCTAATAGGCATCAGGCATAGACTGGAAATGATCATGCGGAGATTCCTATGGGGAAAGTTTGGGCAAGATGGGTCGGGAATGCATCTTGTTGATTGAGAGATTGTTACTATGCCAAAAAAGGAGGGCATCCTCGAGATCTCTCATCTGGAGACTATGAATGAAACCCTCTTAAAATGGGTTGTTAGGATCTGGGGCAAAAGTGAAGACTTCTGTTGTTGTCTTGTCTTATACGAAACATATATGGAATCGGGGTCAGGGACTTTATGATTCAGCATCTGAGTTTTCACCCGGCATTCTTTTGGAAAGAGATTAACTCAGTGATGTCCTTTCATGAGCTCTTTCATCCTGTGCTGGCTGATGGTAAATCTTTTGCATTTTGGACCAATAGCCGGTATGGTCGGGGAACCTTCTCCTCCAAATTCCCATGCTTTTTTGCTTTGGTTGCAGACAGGGACATACGGATGTGCAGCTGCTGGTTAGGTGGCAATTAGATGCCCTCTTTCCTGGAGGACTTCTCATATCACGCTTGGAGGATTTCCTTACACTTCTGGAATCCATCAGACTGATTGACTGACCTACTAAGCGCCAGGGTCATTGGGTTTGGAAGGGTAGCTTTTTCTCAGTTAGTCGTGCCTACAAAACCATCAACCGACCTCCCCAACCGAGGACAGACATGTTGGTTCGTGACTGCAACTTAATGTGTGAATTAAAGATTTCGAGCAGAATTGGGTTATTTTTGTGGTTGCTATGCAGAAGGTGCATTATGACCAGAGATCATTGTGCAAGACTTTTCCCTGATGTTTCCAACATATGTCCCCTTTGCGAAACCAAAGTTAGGACGGTGGAACACCTCTTCTTTCAATGTACGAAGACATCTATTACGTGGCCAGGGGTTAACATTGACCGGATTTCTTAGATGAAAAGGTGTGTGAAGACAACCTTGTGCTCGATCTTAGGGAATGTGTGCTAGGAAGAGGGATTTTTTAGCCATAATGGAGTGCCAAGTAAGGTTGTCCATTGGTTTTGTCTTCATGCTGGAGGTTGATGCACGGTCGAGGATGGTTTCTCGCATCATCATAGGGGGCTTCTATGCTGGTTTCAGCCATGGCTTTTTTCTATCCACATGCTTCAGTATATGGTGGATACTAACTTTTTCGTAGAGGGGGGCATGAGGCAAGTGGGATTGGTTTGGTCCTAGAGCAGTTCGGTGTTGTCTTGAGTGTTCGAGTAAATAATGATAAGTCTGCTTTTGTTCCATGCATGCTGGAAGAGGGGGAGATTGAGGTGTGTGTGACTTCTTTGGGGAGAGAGCGTAGGCCTTTCATTCACTTATTTGGGATTGCATTTGGTGAGTGTTTAGATGTGCCAATTGTATCGGTCGCCCATTGGACTGGTCGCTTGTGGTGAAGAAGATAGAGTGACGACTCGATGGTTGTCAGACATCTTTTTGGTAGGCATCACGTAGTTGAGGGTGGTCTTTGTGTGCTTCTTAATGAGTTGCTCTCTACTTTTTTAATCTTCTACTTCGTCATGCGTGTTTCCGGTAGGGCCATCTGAAGGCGTTGACACAAAGGTTCTTTTGGTCGAATTTGAGGGATTCGTGATGGTCCCTACTTGCAAGCTAGAAGATGTGGTGCTTTCCTTGAACGATAGTGGTATGGTGTGCTTAGCATGGAGGAGATGAATAAGGCACTACTTGCCAAATGGGTCTCGCATACTTGGGGCAATGATTCGGATCTACTCAACAATTTGTTGACGGGCATTTATAGGGTTTCTGCTGGTTTATCTTTTGCTATCGAGAGGGTCTGCTCATCGTTGAAATTTTGGAGGAGGTTCTATTCTCCCTACGAGCTCGTCATTAATGACACGTATCTTGGGTGTCAGAAGGGGTCTATAGGTTCTGGTTGGATAACTGGACTGGTTGGAGGGAGTTGTGTGACCAATTCCCTCGCCTAGGGATTGTTTGTAGGCGAGGCTTGAGACAATGGAATGTGGTCTTCTTATTTGCGTTCGGACCTCTTGGACCAACGAATGCTAGAGTTAAAAAAAGGAGTCCTCCCTACGGTTGGTCCTTGTAGTGATCGACAATTGAACATGGGCAGATGACTCTTTATTTGTAAAGAAGATATATAAGGTGCTATATGCATTGAATGTGTTTGATCTAGGGATTGCTATAGCGGGATAAATTCGAATCCGGTTGGACAATTCCTCAGCACTTCAAGGTCTTCCTTTGGCTGTTATGCAGAGAATGGGTGATCTTAGTATTGGAAGAGCAAGGATTTTCCATGAGATGGATGGTTCCTGTTAGCCGTGTGTTAAGAGTTGGAAAACATTGATCACATGTTCTTTTCTTGTATCACCTTGAGAGACGCCTAGGTTGCAACTTATCTTGATGGGGGTTGTAGTCAAGGATGCCTTTGCCTTGCATGAGTTGCTTGGGCCGTCAAGGGATATAATGGATCTTCGGAGAATTAAGTCGGTGGCTATCCTGTGGGTGATATGGTTTGCGAGGAACATGGTGATTTTTCAGAGTGAGATTTTATGCGAAAAATGTACACGATTCTTTGGGATTATATGTATTTATAATCACAATATTTAAATCTGCGAGTAGTAAAGTTTTGCGGTGCTCGCCTTTACGGCAGTGCACCATTTTTATAAAAAAACATCAATATTTACATTAGCCTGCAATATACAAGACCCCCTAATTGCACATCTATTTTAGCAAACAGTTGGATATTTATATCTTATTTAATCATTACAAATTATTAGAAGCTTTAATTTTGGGTAGAAAAATCAATTTAAAGCCATTTCATGATTTCTCGCGATATCGATAAAATTTCCCTTTCCAGACTTTAACAAAATGACAGCGAAATTAGCATTTGAGGCCTTGATGTAACCATCTTCATTTTGTGCCTATTATTACAACCAGACAGTCAATGTGATATTATAAAGCATGCATTGCTCGTTTAGCTCCCTTTTACTTTTAATGCATATATACTTGTTACTTTTAATGCATATATACTTGCTTATAATCAAGTATGACTCCACACGGTGTCATGTAACACAATATTTTTCCGTGATTATTTTAAATTGCATATTTTTGTGCATTTTAAGAAGCTAGTGTTAATCTTTATTCCTTTTAAACTGATGGAGAACTGGAAGAATGTTATTGAAATGGGGTCTTTTACCGGAATTTCCAATGGAGCTTGTCCCTGCACCTAGTGACATAATATCTCTTTCTATCAATTTCAAATTTGCATTTTTATGCATTTTGAGAAATATAAGTAGGCCATCTTTATAAAGTTTTGGCGAGATCTTCGCAATACTATGTCAGTGAGGTCTTTTAGTGAAATCTTCAAGTTTCTAAGGTGGTATTTTAAAAAGGAAAAATGGGGCTGCCCCCCGGGGAGCTAATTTGGCTCCCCCTACCCCCATTTTCCCTATATTTTTTTTAGAAAATAAATCCGTGAAAATTCATCACTATATCCCTTTATTATGTCATTCAAGTTTCGTGAGAAACATAGACTCCTACGGCCTCCATTTAGACAGACATTTTTTAATGGTCGCAGAATTATTGAAATCGACCCCGTCTTGATGGAGGCCGTAGGAATCTCTGTTTCACGCGAAATTTGAGTGACATAATATACGGATATAATAATGAAAATCCCGAAAGCATTTTCAAAAAAATAATAATAAATATGGGGAAAATGGGGCGGGGGAGGCAAGTTAGCTCCCCCCAGGGGGCAGCCCCACTTTACCCTTTAAAAAACATCAGTTGGAGTTTTTGAAAATCAAAAGCTGTGGATAAATTTTATTCATCCTAGAAATAAATCATAATTTTGAGTTTGTACTGTCTGATAGGAATCTAAAGTTGCTTGTACAAACCACAGCTATTCTCATAATGTATTTGATGGAGGGTGCTTGGCTGACGAATAAGCTGTGTTTTGATAGAGACCTTGGCATTTTCCTATTTTGGGTGTTGTAGGAGGCAGGTTTTCTGGATTTCAAAACAGATTTTGCAATTAATGATGGAAGATGCTATTGATGACTGGCTCTTGAGGCAGATAAATTGGCTTAGAAGAGATGATGTCATTGCCCAAGGAATACGCTGGGTGCAAGATGTAAGCATGATTACGATTTTGGAACCTATTACCTGATATATATTTTACAAACATTTATTTAATAATTGTAGTTTTCATAACTCGGAACAGATCCTCTGCTGTGGGCAACCCTGCAGCAGAGTCTACATGATATCAAATTTTGAATTATCCGATACTTATAACTTCTTTATATTAAAATGTCGTTATCATGAGACTCAAAAACCATTTTTAAAAATAGTTGGATCTTGATTTTTTTAGTGCATTTGTCTTACTACCTGGATAATTTGAATGCTGTTTCGCAGTTTTTTTTTTGGAAATTCTCTTCGCATACCCTAGCTGGAAAACTTTGTTGCAGTCATAACTTTGAGATCTGCTGTGAATGAAGGTTCTATGGCCCAATGGAACATTCTTTATAAAATTGGATAGCAGTAAAGAGGCAAGTGATGATAGCTTCCAGGAAAACCAGAAATCAGCCCAAGGCTCAAACCGAGTGCCAAAAGCTGCAAAGACACTTTCATTTGAGCAGCAGCTCGAGGCTGCACGTAGAGCGAGTGATGTCAAGAAGTTGATTCTTGGTTAGCAATTCTTCCCTTCGTTTACTTAAAAATTCTGATTTATACATATATACCCTTGTAAGCATTCATGATTATATTTATTAACCCCCATGTGAACCTATGATTCTTTCATGTCTACGTTATTCTGGTTATTACTTGTTATATTAGTTACTGTATTTAGTTGAAATGCTGAAAAGATGATATATAAAATACAAGCTAATTAAAGAAATTCACTGTGCTCCATGGCCCGAGTTGTATTTGAGCTCATTGATTCTTGATGGTGATTGTTCGAAGGTGGCACAACCTTGGTTACTACTTACTAGTTGCAACCTAGCTTGTTGAATGTAATTTGCTATCAATTTCTTTTGTTTGCTACATGCATGCTGCATGTATCAAGAATCAAGATCACCTCAACCACCTTCATGGCATCCGTCATCCATCAAAGTGTTGTCATGTCTGCTCGTAGTACCATTGTCGGTTACATGTGTAACATTGACATTCTCAGGTCTCAGTCCTAGCAGTGTTTGCTTAACAAAACCAATTTGTAACAATGTAGGATAAGCAGCTTTATGGCCAAGTACGTGGGAGAAAGTAACATTATGGTCAAGTAAGTAGGTGTCGGATGTCGATTGTAGTGATGTGGTAGAGGAGGAACCGGAATAATGGGAGATGGTGGTGGAGGAGGTGGTGGTGGTGGAGACGGTGGTGATGGAAGTGGTGGAGTCACTGTTGGGAACATGGGTGGAGGTGGAATATAGATCTCGTCATCTGAAGTTGATGGTATTAACCTGTTGCCTGTTGGAGAGAAGTACATGATTGACTCAAAAAATGTGACATCAGCACTAACATAGTACCTCTGCATAACGGATCATAACAACGATAACCTTTTTGACTCCTGGAATACCCGACAAAGACACATTTGACAACCCTTGGAGAGAGCTTGTCAATCCTGGAGACAACTGATGAACGAATGCAACTGACCCAAAAATACGAGGGCTAAGGGAGAACAACTCCTTGTTTGGGAAAACAAGGGAGAAAGGTATCTTCTCCCCCAGCATTGATGATGGCATACGGTTAATGAGGTAACATGCCGTGAGAACAGCATCATCCCAGAATGAATGCAGTGCACAACTCTGAACAAGGAGGGTACGAATGACATCAAGAAGGTGACGGTGCTTTCTTTCTGCGACACCATTCTGTTGAGACATGTGAGCACAAGATGTTTGATGAAGAATGCCATGAGAGCATATGAGTACAGAATTCAAGACTATTGTCAGTTCTCACAATTTTGACAGAGGTGGAAAAAACATTCTGCACTTCTTTAATAAAATTCATATTAACATTATCTGCTTCTGATTTATTCTTCAACAAGAAAACCCAAGACAGACGACTAAAATCATCCACAACAAATAGATAAAACATGTGTCCCTTATGATCGGGAACATGATTCAGGCCCCAAATGTTAATATGGAAAAACTCAAAAGGGGAGCTATTGCTCCGACTCTGACGACTACGGAAGACAGACCGATGGTGTTTCCCTAACTGACATGCTTCACAATTGAACGACGAGCGAGGTCAGATCTAGGGAAGGACTTGACGCATTTTCTGAAGTGGAAGATAACCGAAGCGCAGATGCCATAGGTAAGGAGAGACAGGTCCAGTGGAATGAGAGGATGCTCCATCATATGGTGTTTGGACCAGTTGATAAAGCCCACCCTGTTTACAGCCACAGCCAATCACTTTGCCTGTAAGAATGTCCTGAAACACGAGAGATGATGGGTCAAATATTGCTCGACAATGTAAACCCTTAGTAATCTGATTGATCGGCAGTAAATTCATTAAGAAATTAGGAGCATGCAATACATTCTGCAACTGCATAGATGGCATCAAGGTAATCTCCCCCTGTCTGGTAATGGGAGAATGAGTCCCATCTGTTATGACCACTGTCTTTCCTAGAGAAATCGGCTTATAGGATATGAACTACTTTCTGTCTCCACATAAATGATGTGTTGCACCTGAATCTATAATCCATTTCGAGATACCTGATTAACGATGAGAAGTAGAGGTATGAGCACTACCTGAGGTACTAGCTCCTGCAGTAGCAATAACATCCGAACTGCTCTCTGAAACAGGTGAAGGAGTGCTGGCTAGGGGCATGATATCTCGCAGTCGAGACACAAGTTCTTCATACTGCTGATCTGATGTGGGTGGAGCACCATGATGCTGAATCGTTTCTGCTATACGGGCAGATGCTGGGAAGCCATGCTTGGAGTAGCATGTATCTTCTGTATGACCATATCGATGACAGTAGGTACACGGTGGTCCACGACCACGTCCACCTCTACCATGTGATCCTCGTCCATGGAATTGAGAAGGACCACCTCTTCCACGAGAGGCCGCTATATCAGAAGGATTTGGCACTAGAGCAGGGCTTGAGATATTGATCCGGCTCAATCTACGAAAGGCCTCCTCCATGGGAGGAATGGTAGCATCTGCCAGAATCTGAAAGAAGCAGCCTCATACTGTGAACCTAGAGAGGCTAGAAAGACACCCACCACCGTGGCATTCATGTATATCTTCATCTGCTCTGGAGTACTATGAGGGGGATGAAGCTATGAAGCTTCTCAAACATTCCCCGCAAGGCAGTGTAGTGAGCATGCAGGGGCCGACCATTCTGCTTTGTAGTGAAGATGTCATGCTGAAGCTGTAGAATTTCTGTCTCATTCTTGGCCTGTGAATACGTGGCAACAAGAATGTCCCACATGGCTTCGGTTGTAGGCTGATGCAAGACATCGTTCGCAATATCGGGAATCAAGATACCAGACAATCAGATCTGAGCATATACGTCATCAGCCTCCCATGAGGCATATAATTGTGTCTTCTCCGTCAGCTCTTCCTCGGTAAGAATATGTTTCTTACCCATCGACTTCATTAGGCTTATGAACTGTATGGCCCATAATTCGTAATTCAACCCATCCATCTTCATAATAGGCGCAGGACCTCTAAAGGCGCCAGTAGTGGGGATATCTACCTTGCTTTCTGACATGATGACTAGATAAGACTCGGGTTGTAGATTAGATAAACTTGTGTCTACACTGACATAAAGAGGTTTGGTTGCATGTATAGACTCAAGCAACCAAACCCATCAACACGGAGATGCAGTGTAGCCAAAGGATGACAGAGTCGCATAAGGAAGCACCTCGAGGAAGGGAATTGTGGCACCTCTAAAGATAAGAGGTGTGATAGCGGGGGCCCAAGGCAGCAGGGGTCGGGCGGCGAGGCTGCAGGGCCTAGCGGCGTGGGCCGGGCGGCGGGGCTGCATGGCCCGAGGCAGCGGGGGTTGCGGGGGTTGGGCGGCGGGAGCCCTAGGCAGCGGGCCAGGGTCGGCGGCACCCGATGCGTTGCACGTGAGAGAGGCTTGAGGTGGGGTTTAGGGTTAGGGTTTCGGTACAGGAGCTCCAGTCTAGGACCGTCGCTCTGATATCATGTTGGGAAAATAGAAAGAGTTTTTTTATCCCTTGAACCCTAGGCTCTCTTATATAGGGAGAGACCTATGGGCAAATTGCATAAAGTAGGCCGAGGAAAAGAAAAATAGATAAAAAGATACATAACCATAGAATATATCTCGACAAGGCCCTTCCGACGTAGGGGGATCTTCAGCGGAGTGCACTTCCAAAATGGGTATGCAAGATGACTCCAGGTCCAAGGCTTCTGTCGAACAGATGGGACCCGAGAATGGGCACAGGTCAAGGAAAAGGAGTTGCACTGCTTCAACCTTTCGTTGTTGTATATCCAACTCTTCGCACAAATGGATCAGACCTATTGCCACCCGACCACCTAGTGAGACTCCCTCTAAGAAACCCTAAGCCCTATCAACAGCAGTGAAGGCAATTGTTACTAGGTAGACATCTTCTCGACGTCATACCCCCTTTTTCCTAAAGAAACAGCAATAAAGGCATTAGTTCCTCAATTTCCTGGAAATGGCGGTCGCCAATGCTCCCCATAATTTGAGGTTTTTGAATTGAATCTTCGAATTTCGCCTCCAGGGCCGTGATCTTTTCTGCCTCAATCTCTGCAACATTGCACGCCCCTTTGACGAGGTCTCTGATGATGATTCCTCCAACTTCCTCCAATGCTGGAGATCTTGATGATGTGATCTTGATCTCTGGTGGCGGCATTGGAAAAAGCTTATTAATCAAAAGCATGAAAGTGGACCTTCCACAAAAGTGCAGACTGTTTGAGAAGGAAAAGTCTTTGTTCCTCTAACGACAATAGTTGCATCCACATCTGACCTCAGACTCCGGCCATCCGACTAGACCTCAGTAACCACTCCAACCCTCAAAGAGCAGGTCTCAACGCTTCTTTTTTTCTTAGAAAAAGGTCTCAATGCTTCTACCCAACTTGTCGTTATTTTCTATTCGCCATTAACAAAGCGTGGCAAGCACCACCATATTCCTTCATCCATGTGGTCCTTGGAGAGTAGGATCTGACTCGCTTTGTGAGACCCCAAGCACAGATCGAGTTCTTCTTGTTGATATGACTTGAATCCTAACCACTTATTGGATTGCTGATGTGGTTGATCTGTGTCCTGACTTCTGATTGGCTGAGAGCTGTTGGGTCAGGATTGTTGACGTGTCTGATCTGTGTCATGCCTTCTGATTGGCTGAAAGCTGTTGAGACAGGATTACTGACGTGTATGATCTGTGTCCTGCCTTCTGATTGGTTGAAAGCTGTTGGGCCAGGATTGCTGACATGTCTTATCCGTGTTTTGCCTTCTGATTGGCTGATAGTTGTTGGGATGGATTGCTGAATACTAATGGTGTTCTTCTGTAGTAGTATAAAAGGGGCCTTAGGGCCACCAGAATTGTATTCCTGATTCTGATCCTGTTTCTCATCCCATATTTGTACCTTCTCAGTACCTTTTGTATTACCTTTTTTCTCCATATAGTGAAACAGATCGCCGATGCCCAAGGACGTAGCCCATTTACAGGTGAACCTTATAAATCCTTATGTTTGCGTCTTGCTTGTTTGATCGTGTTTGTGTGTATTTGCTTCCGCAATCTGCAACAAACCGGTATCAGAGCTTCAGGTTCAGTCAAGATCATCCAGTAAGATGGCATCGCACAATCTGAAGATCGAGAAGTTCATGGGGAAGAATGGATTCAGTCTATGGCAGATCAAGATGCGCGCCCTTCTGAAGCAGCAGGGCATCTGGGCACCGTTAGATCAGGAGTGGGCGAAGGCACTCGAGCCGTCCGAGTTGATGGTGTAGAAAGAGAAGGCGCAATCAACGATCATGCTATGTTTGGCGGATGAGATTATCGTGGAGATTGCTGATGAGGATTCCACGGTCGGTCTGTGGTTTAGACTGGAAAGTCTATACATGACGAAGTCTCTTACCAACAAGTTGCTCTTTAAGCAATGCTTGTTCTCTCTCTACATGCATGAAGGTACATCTCTTAAAGAACATCTATATCGCTTAAATACATTATTGATGGATCTAAGAAATGTAGATGTTAAGATTGAAGATGAGGATGCTGCCTTGATTTTATTGGTTTCTCTTTCATTATCATTTGAGAATTTTGTTCAATCATTCAGTGTGGGAAGAGATTCCATAACCTTAGAGGAAGTTCGTGCGAGTTTGCATACTCGTGAACTTCGACATATGGCTATTGGGATGCAAGACTCTAACGTTGCAGGTTTGGTTATTACTCATGAGAAGAGTCATGTTGGTTCTAACTACATGAAGAATGGAAAGCAGAAGTCCAAGTTAAAGAATTACAATGCTAAGGACATCTGCAATTACTACAAGGAACCTGAACATTGGAAGAAACACTGCTCAAAGAAGGCCACAATTGCTGCAGTGGCTCAAGGTGGCAGAGATTCTGAAGATGATTTCGTTCTCACCGTCACAGATCAGAAGATGACAGATAGCACATGGATTCTTGATTCAGGTTGTTCTTACCATATGACTCCCAATGAAGATTTGTTCTGCACCTATGAAAAGATAGATGGTGGAAACGTCATTACAGGGAGTAATGCAGCGTGCAAGATTGTAGGGATCGGCTCTGTGAAGATCAAGCTGCATGATGGAGTCGTGAGGACTGTGACAGAAGTACGACATGTTCCCGATCTGAAGAAGAACCTGATATCCCTTTGAGTCTTGGATTCTTAAGGATACAGGTACAACGCTGAAGGTGGAGTCATGCAGGTTGCTAAAACTAGGGTTGTTGTCATCAAGGGCAACAAGCAGAAGACCCTTTATGTCTTGCAAGGGTCTACAGTTCCTAGGAGTAAGTTCAAGCATTGTTTGGACTTGCTCAATATCGATAGTTGGCAGTAGCCCTGAGGAGGGACTGGCGGCGGCGAGGTGAAGCTCGGTAAAGCTTCTCTAAGGAGAAATTTCAAGGTGAATATTGTTTATAATTCCTTGATTCATGTTATCTAAATTTCAAGTGGTGAATTATAGCAGTGATTAATTCTGCTATATGAGAATTCAACCCCTGTGGAGTCTAGCAGTGGCTAATTCTGCTAGTGAAGACTTCAATTCACGGTGGAGTATAATAGTGGTTAATTCTACTATATGAGAATTCAACTACGGTGGAGTCTTGCAGTGGTTAATTCTGCTAGTGGAGAATTCAACTCATGGTGGAGTAATAGTAGTGGTTCATTCTGCTATATGAGGATTCAATTTAAGGTGGAGATTATTGATATAACTTGAATCCTAACCACTTGTTGGACTGCTGATGTGGCTGATCTGTGTCCTGGCTTCTGATTGGCTGAGAGTTGTTGGGTCAGGATTATTGATGTGTCTGATTTGTGTCCTGCCTTCTGATTGGCTGAAAGCTGTTGGATCAGGATTACTGACGTGTATGATCTGTGTCCTGCCTTCTGATTGTTGAAAGCTGTTGGGCCAGGATTGCTGACATGTCTTATCCGTGTTTTATACTAATGGTATTCTTCTGTAGTAGTATAAAAGGGGCCTTAGGGCCACCAGATACTGTATTCCTGATTCTGATCTTGTTTCCCATCCCATATATGTACCTTCTTAGTACCCTCTGTATTACCTTTTTTTCTCTATATAGTGAAACTGATCGCCACTGCCCAAGGACGTAGCCCATTTATGGGTGAATCTTGTAAATCCTTGTGTTTGCATCTTGCTTGTTTAATTGTGTTTGTGCGTGTTTGCTTCCGCGATTCGCAACACTTCTCAAGAACATCACCCATGAGAAAGGCCCCCAAGGTCTACTTCACTTCTGAAACAATAGATGGTTAGGTCCCATCCCTCCTTAGAACAAAATCCAATAAGCATTCCATCTGATGGATTGCATGGACTGAAGGTCCCCCCCTCTAACAGCCTCAATGAAAGTACGTCCAGCTTTCTTTGAAGGCGGTGGCAAAATAGGGGGAGGGGTGTCCACCGGAGGCGCAAGTGGTGAAGCGTGCTGCACCGGGCAACTGGAGCAACGGTAGCCCCAACCACCACGCCCAAACCAACAAAGCAGAGCAGAACAGGCCAATGCAAGGTGATCAAGCGTGCTGCACCTGAAACAACGAGGACCCTTCTTCCTATGGCTCACAGACCTCCATCCCACTTCAAGCAGTTCCTCACCTTGATTTGTCACCCTCACCTTTCTGTCTATGTCTATGATGACTCTCCCCTTCATGGGCCCTCCGGCTACACCACGCCCTCTCCCATCTTCACCCTGCAGTGCATAATGTCATTGGTGATACACTGAATGCAATTGCTCGTGATCCACACTAAAACAGTGGCATTATCCTTCTTCCGTTATGCAAGCTTGCATGTTATCTCTTTTGGCTCCTCGTTGATATTGATGTGTTCCTTGTCATAATCTTTTATCATTTTCAGTGGTCAGTGATCAAAGCATGTAGTTGCTTCCATCCGGTTTGTTGATGGGATCAAAGAAGGGATTCTTCCTTTCTCCTTTATTAGTCGAAGTCTATTTCAGACATGTTTCATGAATCTTGGAACCTCAAGCAAGTAAAATATAATGCTGGCATAGGCCAGACAATCAATCATTATACACAATGATTATCAAGACATAGACTTCAAGATATCTTTCCATGTATCCTGTATCCTTCATGAAAAAAGATTAATGTACCAATCGGGGTGCTGAATGCTATGAACTGGAGATGAAAGATGGCACTGTAGATCAACAAACAGTAGCTGGACTCAATAGCTTCTGGCTATTGGTCGAGGCTGAACTACATGTGTTGGAGATGGCTGAAATAGATGCATTAAGGATTGAATATAAGAAAACAGAAATAACAAAAAATAATCCTAATATGTGTGGCTTTACCAAAAAGGGTGGAGAGGTGTTTGAAGGTTGGACCTCCAAGTTGCTATCTTGGGGAGGTCCCGGGATTATGCTGAACTCGAATATGTCCATCTTTCCATTATTCTAAGTTTGTCGAATGAGTTGCCCTTGTCCAAAGGAACTGGATCAGGCTAGGGCAATCTACCAAGATTCGCATGAATCATGTTTCCTAGTTCTTTGCCCGAGAAATGTGATCTATCATACTATTTTATTGAAAACTTATCTATTGACGTAATAGTCTTTAAAAAAACTAACTTGATGAAAACTGCTACACTCAGTGTCGAAAATGTTAAATGAGGATGCTAGTTTTGTGAGCCCAGGAACCTGGGGCTTGGCAAGTGAGGAATGTAGAAAACTCTGGTGGAGATATTTCATCTGACCTGCATTCATTCATAGAGATGCGGTAGTTTCAAGCTTATTGCTCTTCCAGTAAAACTGTTTAACTTTTTTATTACTCATTTGGTAATATTCCATAGATCAAACATCTTAACCAATTTCTAATGTTAAAATGAATATATATATATATATATATATCAATCATCTATGGCATGGATGGGTTTATATTGAAACATATTATAATTATGCTCTAGCCTTTTCATCTGGCAATGCTTTTGAAAACAGTCTACTTTAAGTCTGCTAACTATGTGCTTAAGCAAGTTGCATTCCGATTCTTATGCTTTCATGGTTAGTGAAAATCTTTAGAATCTCCAGATACGATGCTAATACTAGATATGATGCTAACACACCCATGTTACAGGTGGAGCCCCAACCACATTAGTCAGCTTAATCGGGCAAAGACAATATAAACGGTGTGCGAAGGATGTCTACTACTTTCTACAGGCAAGTTGTCGCAATGGTGCTAATTTCCTGATTTTTAGTTTCCATAATTTTGCCCTTGACTCTGCGTCCCCTACCACAGTCCACTGTCTGCATCAAACAGCTTGCTTATGGTATGCTGGAAGTATTGCTACTCTCGATCTTCCCGGAATTACACGACCTGATTCTAGATATAAATCAAGGTGTACAGACTCATCCTACCTGAATAGTCAACATCATGACATCTTTAAGCCATGTTATTTTCCTGCTGTCACCATCTAGAGTTCATGATGGAGGCTGTCCCAGAATCTTTTTGCTTGAAAGGCAGCCTCGATTACTATTCCGCAAGTTATTTTTTTGCCTGTTGCTGCAACATTGTCTGGAGCCATTCAGAGACAGCATCTACATGATCTGAGACATGAAAAATGTACAGATGTAAATTTGCCGATTGTTGTATATTTACTCCCTCTCCCGACAAACTGTTAAAAGACAGGTGTGAGATTGTAAATGTACACGATATTACAGAAGGTTGGGACAATAGCCTAATAGGTCAGGTATTATCAATTTGGTCAGTGGTTTTCTTCAAAGAAGCTAATTGAAGAGTTTGATCCTGCAGGTATTATCCATTTTGTAAAAAGAATTGGATTGCAGTTTGCAGCAAGTGCCATTGATTATTTTTAACATTAAGGAAGTAATATTTGATAAAACATTCTAAATTTCTTTAGTATAGGTTTTTTCTTCTGCAGGTGATGGTTGCAAATTTATACAACAGCGTGTTGATCTCTTGCCTGCTCAGGTTTCTTCTCGCAGCAGTTTGAGCTAGTGAAAGGGAACACAATCCGTCGCCTAAACGGGACTTATTGCAGTAATATTCTGCCTGTTTTAATTGATGGTTTTGTATGAACATGTGTTGCGCACAAGGTTATAAAAACCGAACTGGACATCGAACCAACAAGATTTTGATTTTTGCGGTTAGGCCAATGGGACCAAAATGAAATTGGTTTGGTTAACTTGATTTGACGGTTGTTTTGTAAATGTAGATATGCATTATGCTAGATTATGTATTTAAATCTATTTTCTAAAAGTCATTAAGACGTATCTGATGTTTAAATTACTAATTTTGAAAGTATAGTTACAGACAATTTAAGAAAATTCATTTGAAAATCAAAGGAAAGTATACAAAAATAGTAGCGAAACTTGCTATTCTCTATGGATCTGAATGTTGACCTTTGAATCATATATAACTGTAGAGAATGACGGCAACAAAAAAGAAAATGTTACGGTGGATGTGTGGTCATAAGTGGAAAGATCAGACTTAGAGTGATGAGAAAGAATCACTTAAGACGGTTTTGCCATTTACAAAGGTTGGTTGATGCATCAGTTAGAAGATGAGGGATTTAAGATGTTGAGCCTTCTAAGAGAATGTTAGGAGGAAGGTTCAAGTTTTGTTGGGATGAGACTATCTAAAAGAATCTTAGTTATTTGGATATAATAAACAATTTTTATATATTATTTAATAGTTCATCTTGATTTTTTTACATTTCAAATTCTAACTTTAAGTATTAATTTCTTATTTGGCAGAAGATATGAACAATATTATAATCAAATACATATTACGCTTTATTTTAAAATTTTTATTAGTTCATATGAAATTTTTGGGAATGATATATATTTATATTATAAAAATTTATTCTATATGTGGTATTAAAATTTTCTTATGCAAAATTATGTATTTGTTGAAAAATTAACATAAATATCGAAAAAAATATTAAATGGCATAATAGCAGAGATGTTAACGATAAATTAGTGGAAATATAGTGATCAAGAAATTTACAGAAAGAAACAAGAGAGAAGAATCACATCCAATGTACCCAAATCCTCAACTAATTATACAAAACAACATGATCTACTGCAAGAACAAGCGAGAGCAGCCTGCACAAGGGAGGGGCACTGAAGAAGCTCCGAATTTGGAACAAGGGAGACCGCAAACTTGCAGAAACCAAGCTTTTTTGTTGGATTTTAACAAGCCCGCAAATATGATCGTTCTCACACTGCTTCTACTTGAAGCGATAGAGCGCACGATGTGCAGGCCCAAGCAACCGTTGCCCAAGCAAAAAATTATACCATACACTGTCGCACTTCTAGCTGCATGGTAAATAGGCGAGGCAGGATTCAACCCCAGGAACCAACTACCGTCTTTATAAGAAATGCAGCCTCGAGCGCAAGTTCCTTGGACTCCATGTATTTGTTGTCCTCCAACATATCCATCGTAATATTAAGCAATATGGGATGTTCTGGATCATGTACTGTCAACTCGCGCACCTTTGCGACCCATTTAGCAGCTTCCCAAACACCAAACCTGAAAGTTCCACAAATTAAACAGAACTTAAATACAGCATAAGTCATTGATCGTGTCAAAGCACAATGATGAGAATTGCTTCTTCAGTTAAATTTATCAGGCAAGTTCAGAATGACATATATGTGGTTTTCTAAATACTATATCAAGGCATTACAATCACATACAACAATCTGTTTAGCATCTTTTTAATTGCTATTTACCGCACCTCATATTTTCTGTGTTTCCACTAATAAACTTTATATTTAGTTCCAAATGCATATTGAAAGAGATACTTCTTAATCATAGGTGTACTTGTATCAAGAGTTAAGGCGTGAAATAAGATCAACAAACAATCCAAAGGAAAATGGATACTTAATTAGATGATAACATAATCAAGTATATATTAAGGAATAATTAGATGATCACGTAATCATGTATATATTAAGGAAGGTATGATCGCTTATTGTGCTTTATTGCTATAGGTTATAAAGTGGGAATATGATGTGTTGATTGCTTATGTTTTGGATGAATGTTGCATGCATAATAGATGGATATCGAATTTGATATGTAATAATGACTAAAAGTATTGATCTCATTAAACACTTATCCTCAGTTATTTGAGTTATCCACAACTCCATTTTTACTACTCAGTAGTTTAAATATTAAAAATTAGACTAGGAACTTCTACTAAAGAGCAAGGATGATAAGCTTCAGTTGAGAAGTTGTAATCTGAGAAAGTCAAAATATCATAAAATTGATTCAAATGTCTAAGGTGTGAGCCTTACCACAGCCTCACCGCCTCACCAGCACCTTGAAGCTTATGCCTCACAACTTCTGGGTTGAGCTTAAGCCTCAAGGTGTTTTCTATTGAAAAACACATCGAGGCACGCTTTTTAAAATAATGTATATCAAGGTTGCAAAAGTCGGTAGTCGGTACTCGGTCGGTCAGGTCACTGACTAAGGATTAATCGGCAGTTGGGTGATTAATCGGATTTAGTCAGGCTTTAATTGGCTTTGATTTTTTAAATATATAAATCATTTTTATACATATATTATTATATATTTACATAGATTTATATATATTTTTTTACTATCATAATGAATCAAAAGAAGTAACTGAATTTAAATAAATCATTAAGCGTATTAGAATAAGTTTACTTTTAAAAAGGTAAAAAATATGCTATCTCCTAGAAAAAATGGTTGACTATTGGACCTAGTCGGAATTAGTCGGTACTCGGTCGGACACCCCACTGACTAGACTAGTCGGACCTACTAGACGGGCTAGTTGAGTGACTTTTACAACATTGATGTGTATAACTAAAAGTTCACAGTTAACTTAGAGGACTAAGTACTTTATGGGATAAATAATGATGCACTAAGTAACTTCCACAAAAAGTTTGTATATATAGACAAGTACTAACAAAAAAAACTAATTAAATATATCTTGTGCTTAAGCAATAAAAAATCTCAAGCATGTAACAAACAAAGTAAGGATGTGGTAAATTCAAATTATAACTAGTTCAAAGAACAATCCAATAGATTATAAAATGTTACTAAAATTCTAAAGATTTGTTTAATAGCATAGTATTCCAATAATGATCATTTATTATTGAGCTTCCTAAATACAACGTTTAGAAGACATAAACACATAACGTAGAGGACTAAGTACTTTATGTGATCAATAATGATGTCCTAAGTAGATTTTGCATAAAGTTTTTGTATATATACAATTACTAATAAAAAAGACTTAATAAATATATCTTGTGCTTAAGCAATAAAAAATCTCAACATGGAAAAGTATTTTTTACATATCTTACAAAGTAAGTATGGGTAAAACCAAATTATAACCGGTGATCAAAAAAAGATCCAGTAGATTATAAAATGTTAATAAGATTCCAGTGGCGACTCTCGATGAAGAAGCCCCATTTGGGGGGAGGACGTGTCCTCTTTAGAAGAGTTCCGAGGAGGGAACCCTAAATAGCCCATGAAAGGTTGTTCTTCTGTTATTTTTTAAAAAAGAGAGAGAATCCAAGTGTGGGCCGTTTTTTTGCTATTATAAAAGCCCAAGTCGGCTGTGAGTTCATTAAAAAAAGGGGAGATATGCATTGGCCCTTTGGATCGAGAGAAAAAAAGGAGGCAGTATTTCAAAAAAAGAGGAAGAAGCAAGGCGTGTTGCAGTTTTGAAGGCCCTGTTAGGGCCGTGAGTTGAAAAAAAGAGAGGGAAAAGGTTTGAGTCAATTGGGCCACGAGTTTTTGTTTAAAAAGAAAAAGAAAAAAATGTGGATGAAAAAATCGTACGCGAGAAAAAAGAAGACGGCTATAAAAAAAGGAATAGCCAAAAAATGATTTGAAAAAAAAATTGCAAGAAGAAAACCCGCAAAAATTGAGAATCAACCTATGTCATTTATTGGTTTTTTTGTCCTCCCATATTCATGTCTTCCCCCAACTTTGTTGATGGCATTATTTCCTGATAAGTATGGAAGAAAGGGGAAGTATTGTGTAGAGTTCTACATACCAGATTTTCATATTCTCAAGATTCCAAGCCAATCAGTTGTCAAATTCTAGAGTTCAGATTCAGACTCGACGTTCAGATTGGTTCCAAGTCTTCATTATGAAGCGCACATGTATGCGATCATTATTTGTGTGGTCCCCATCCTTATTTTTGGTCTCAGAGCTTTCATGCGATCCATAGGGACGCCAGAATAGAGATCCCATTCTCTAAGCCAGTATGGGAGAGACCCAGTTCTCTGACGAGGAGACTTTCAGACTCCATTCTCCAGTGATCGTGGACTCCCATGAGGATATTTCTACGACTTTTTCAGTTCGACCCTACAGAGATGGAGCAGTTACCCACACGATGCACAATCTTCTACATGTGGCAGGCCAGAGTACTCCGGCGTGGAGACTTATTGCAGTTTCATTGACTCTGACAGGCGCGGTACAGGGCATCCGTTCTCCGATGAGGAGACCCTTTTTGACTCACTCCAACCCGTTTATTCCTCCTCACCTGCGCGGCATGAGAAGCAAGGTCCTCAACAGCAACTGACAATAGAGTACGCATTGAGTTGGTATTGTATGTAGTGCCTTGTATTGTGAGTTTAAGATTTCTTTCTATACGTCCAAGCTGAGCATTGCATGCTCCACCTTGAGGGGGTGTTGGAGTATATGTGTCATGCGTAGGTGAGTAATTGGATCCCTCCAGGGACCAATTACTACACACTTATTTTTAGACCCACATCTACTATTCGTAGGACTTGGAGACTCAATGGGGGTTATATAAGAAGCCACTCCCCACCTGTATCAGATAAGAAAGTTCAATGAACGCGTCAGCCCTTTGAGTCGTTCTCTTGTAATTTCATCCCGCTCCTTACATAGTAGGGTTCCACATAAAAATATTGGTGTTCTTTCATTGTTCTTATTCTTTATCTCCGATTATGCTTCCGCATAGTTTCCTAACAAAAACCATAATTGCATACATTTTGAGGTTGCAAGTTTTTACACTTTGTATACTATTATATGGGTTGTCTAGGTTGTGAAGCGTGTCTTCTGGTTGAAAGAGAAGTTTGATTCTAGTAGTTTATAGAACTGCAAGGTATAATTGACGACTAGCTACCCTAGTGAAAGTATCCTATATAGTAGTAGGATCGAGAGATCTAATTGGTTGAAATCTTGAACAAAGAACAAGATGATCGAGGTTTTTACTCGATTAAAATCTCTTTGCTAAAATGAGTTCATCTGTAGATTTTTTGAAGAAATATAGGTGCACACCATGAAGATGTACACCCTTGCATGTCTTTATATTATGCTAAAGCCACGCAAAGATGCAGCGTTACAACGTATTACAAGGACCACTCATCAGAAAGTACTCGAGCGTGAGCCATCACATTTTCATAATAAAAGCGCTCTTGCTTAGGGATGTCAATCTAGATGTACCCATTGGTTACCCGACCCGAACATGCTCCATTTAATGACCCAAAACCCACCCCGTTTATTTTTAGACAGGTTTCGGTTTGAAACTTGCTACCCATGAGGGTACACGTTCGGGGTTGGGATTCTCTTATGGGTACCCGAATCCGAACCCGATCGGAATCCGAATACATTTAATTACACATATACATGTACATATACGTATACATGTATATCTATATGTACATGTACATATACGTATACATGTATATCTATATGTACATGTACATATACATATGCATATGTGTGTGCTTATGTGTTTCATGTTATTTAAGCTAGTCCAACCTAATCAATATCTAATCGTTGTTGACTCATTTATATAACAGTCTTACTAAATTCCCCCAATCATTCAATATTTCAAATTCAATTGTCTTTTGTATTCTCTAGCATATACATATTTTTAACTCAGAACAAACCATCCTATTAATATAAATTCATGATTCGCACATGTTTTGCATATATTTGATTTCC
Organism: Ottelia alismoides; assembly: GCA_037367405.1. NCBI lineage: Eukaryota > Viridiplantae > Streptophyta > Magnoliopsida > Alismatales > Hydrocharitaceae > Ottelia > Ottelia alismoides. The sequence goes on along the minus strand of JAZKJV010000188.1, from coordinate 144,935 downwards.
CTACACGGCCTTACACATTATGTATTACCCATGAACCAAATGTCAACGTGTTGTGCATCGGCAATAACTTCACAGGACATATGCCCTCAAATAATTTATACGTTTAATTGATTTATAATTGACTCTATGTCGAATGTATGTGCGAAGTTTCTATATAACTTGCTTCTATTATCTTTTTCTGAGAATATATCGTATGAATGGTCAATTTAAGATTTGATTTTATATCAAATGTGTGGATACCCGTTGGGTACATGGATACCCGATGGCTATATGGGTATCCGCTTAAAACTACCCATTTATTAAATGGGTGGATTTGGGTAGTGATTTTATAAACAGGTATGGGTTTGGAATACAAGAACCCGCTCCAAATCCGACCCGCTAACATCCCTACTCTTGCTTAAAAATGACCCCATTTCTGACCAACTAGATAGACCACATGGTGGCAATGGCTCTTTGCCTACCCTCCTCTGAGCCCCTCCAACCTTCACCAATTTAAGCGCAAAAAAATTCTTCATGCTCAAAAGATATGCATGGCAATCTCAACTCCTTCCACACTCGTCTTGAATACTTGAAGATGTGATCAATATCCACTAATTCCTCCTCACACTGTAAGCAAAAACACATCTACCCCATGGAACCATTGTGCTCTTCTTTTCCCATTCATGATGTGCCTTCTCCTTAATAGCCAAAGAAAGACCCTTATCTGTGAAGGTACCTTTCAAGTCCAAATACAAGCACAATCACGTCCATAAATTTCAGGATAAGGGACTGTGGTAAACAAAGTGCCTTGTATGCTTTCCTCATCGAGAACCGACCATCCCTCCAAATCCATGAATCCCTTTCGTCAGGTGGTTACATCGCAATACTAACACCGCTCGACATCTGTAAGAAGTCTTCTAATCTCTGATCAAAAAGTTTTCCTCTGAATGTAGGGGTCCATTTTCCATTTGACCACTATCCAATAGGTTCACATCTCTATCAACAGCCATAGCAAAAAGTCGTGGAATCACACAAAGCCCCTTCCTCTGACCAATCATCCATCCAGAATCAAAAACCATGCCCATCACCTCAACAGGCCTCAGAAATTAAATAACCTCTAGTAACACACTAACCACTAGTAACACTACAAATGCCCCTACAAAACGTAGACGGTATGTCAACCACCTGGGGATGTGCTAAAAGCTCTAAAGTGACTCCATAAATAAACCAAATCAATTTAGTCAGGATGGCAATGCCATCCTGCTCCCTCCAAATATGCAAGATCCACTTGGTAATCAAAGCATTATTCATTTCCAACAACCTTAATATCCCCAACCTGCCATCCCCCTTGGGTAGTGTCACCATATTCCAATCCACCAAGTTTATGCATGTAGCATATACCGAAGATGACCAAAAAACCCTCATCAAGTTCTCAAGACTTTTTCTAGTCCCGACAACCGTCATGTGTGCAAATAGAAAGAAGATAGGTATAGCTGACAGGACCGCCCTCACGATCGCTAGACGTCCACCCCTGGACAAGTAGGAGGCCTTCCACCTGACCAGTTTCTTCTCCATTTTGTCCATTAGGGATGCCCAATCAACTTGTCGTAGCCTCCCTCCTACCAGTGGCAGTCCCAGTTAAGAGATAGGAAAGGCTCCCCTTGGTGTTTCCACACAGTCACACTCCACCATCACATGTAGACCGAACACTTCGCCAAACAGATCTAGCACTGGTTTGATGCCTCTACACTCTGTGCAACCCCCCCCCCCCCAATGAAGAAGATCATATCATCTGCATATTGTAGAACGGGGATCGAGATGCCTTCCATAGAGAAGCCTCTACAAAAATTCCCACAATACTGCCAACTTTGTCATGATCATCAAAGCATCGGCCACTATGACAAATAATAGCGGAGCCAGCAAGCATCCCTATTTGATCCCCCACTACAGTCGAAAAAAACCTCCCTCTGGCTCGTCGTTTATTGATATCGACATCGAAGATGTAGTAATGCATCTCTTACCCACTCAATCCAAATACGCAGGAAGCCCCTACGGTATAGAGAAGTCCAAATAAACTTCCAGAATACAGTCATAACCTTTAGAAAAGTCGACCTTCTAGACCAGCTCTTCAACCTTTCATTGCTTCCAATCCACAATGACCTCTGAAGCCATGACCTCACAATTCATCAAATGCCTGCTTGGGATGAATGTTGATTACTCAGTAGAGATAAGGAATCCAGCACAAGTCTAAGCTGATTAGCCCAAGACCTTTGTGATAATCAGGTAAAGCGCATTAACAATGCGATCGATCTCTAGTCTTCAATCCTCTATGCCTTCCTTCTTTGGCAGTAAGAAAATAAAATGAGTGGTTCACCAACTCAAAACCCGCATTGACATATCTAATGATTATTATATCATCCTTCACTATCTCCCAAAAATCTTTAAGGACCAAGATGGGGAAGACATATGGGCCCGAAGGTCCATCTGCATTGAGATCAAACATAGCTTTCCAAATCTCATGCGTTGTGAAGTCCTTTGTAAGCTTCTCAGCCCGGACTGGATATATTCCACTCGACCCCCTCCTCATCCATCGTGTATCGCTTCCTGGTATCCTTCTATTGACCCTCTTGAAGTGGTCAACCATTGTGTTGCCCACTTCCATGTCACATGTGACATGTTCATCTGCAACTGATAGTGAGTGTATATAGCGATTACGACGCCTGCCACTGGCCACAACATGGAAAAATATCGTATTTGGGTTTCCCTCCTTTAAACACTTCTGCTTCGACCTCTGTCTCCACTCAGCTTCTCATCATTTACCTTCTACTGACCAGAGGTGATTCAATATGCTCCATCATTCCTCCTCTGTGAGGCTGGTGTCTCCCTCTGTCTCATACAGCCTCTCGATCTCTGCATGCGACGCGATCCTAGCCTCTGCACGCTTCTCCTGAAGCTCCATATAATTCATCAACATTTTCCGCATCTCTACAAGCTTAGCCTCCACCTTCCTAGTGGTTGAACCTTTAGCCGGCGTCTGAGCCCAAAAATCAGCCACCAAGGCTCTAAAGTTTATATGGAGTTGATTGTTTATTTGCATCGGACATTGCTTTGCTTGCAGCATTGTTTGCAAATTGTGATTCGTAAGAATCGTTTCCGCATTTACAAGTATTGATATCGATCCAATAATTCCCTTCACATAATATCAAAGCCCAGAGCGCTGCCAAATCATAACTTAGTCAAAAGCAATGGGCAATGGATCCAGGATTTAGGAAGCTCCATCATTTGCCCATATACTTAAATAAGACAATCAACACCTCGCGAAAGACGAAAGTGAGTGTTTCTACAGTTCAGAGACTTTAGTGTGTTGCATATATTGAAGAAGTCATTTGCCTATATCGAGGACATGAAGAAGGTTACACATATAGAGAAGAAAAAGATGATCTCAACTCAAAGGTAATCAATGCCTTGTATTGCGCATTATCCAAAGAGATTCATTTGTGTCTTCCATCTCAATACAACTCATAAAACATGGCAATATCTCAAGACAACGTACAAGAAAATAAAGCCAATCTTGGTTCCGCAAGCAATGTTTAAAATACGCAAAAATAAGAGCATAAAAGATATGAATACATGATTCACTGATATAATAAATCAACCTCAGAATCTTTAGTGTTCTCACCAAGACAACTCATTGTAAAGCTAATAGTCCCACTCTTACTAAAGAAGAAACACAAGACTGTGATCAAGGAGTCATTTAATTTCAAGACAGTGATACTCGACAATCTCCTAGGGACCTTGCTTTTAAGACTAAGCTTAACAACACAGTTGTCATTTAGGGGGAGCCTTTAGTATAAAAAAAAAGGACTCCCTCGGAAAAATAAAGGAGATCGTAAACAAAAGAAAATGTGAGTTTTACAAAATTTATAAAAAAAAGCCTTTATCTTGGAGAGAGGAGATATTTTTGGGTTCTAGGAGTAATTTCAAAAGAATTTTCAACTTATTATCTTTATTTTTAGATAATATCAAAAGGGGGGGATATACATCAAGAAGCATGTTTCAAAAGGATTTTGATTTTCAAAAATATTAAGGGAAAAGAATCGAAAAAGATTTGATACTGCACGTATTTAAAATAGTTTTGTCACCATCAAAGATAAGAGATTATTTGAAAATCCACATTTTAATGATGAAAAAAAGAGTTGCTTGTTGCACTTGAATTTAGATTTGTCAAGCAAGCTAAGGATGTAATAAATATCAAGCTAAAGGTGACAAAAAACAAAAGATCAAAGAAGAAGATTATGATGTTCTAGATTCATGATGAAATCAAGTCCAAGCCACATCAAGATGAAGGTACTTGATTAAATCCCAAAAAGATGAAGATTTAACAAAGACTTGATGAAGGAGGCCGGTATCAAGAGAAGATCAAGTTTCCACAGCTTTGTAATTATATTTACATAAGAGATATAATATAACATCTTACATGTGCATCACGTTCCATCTCTACCTCACAAGATTTCAAAACCACTCAGCCGATAATTAGATTTCTAGCAAACTGATATTCTCTTAAGTCACTGAATACATGTGGTTTGTCTAGTGGACTAGCTTCTATCATGTATATACTTTGTCTAATATTTGTCTCATGAAACAAACGATCGACTAACGTTCATCTCATATCAATGACTGCTTTGAGCAACCTTTATCATTGTTTTTCTGACGAAAAGAGGGGGTGTGAGATCAAGGTGAGTCACACCCTACATGTAATTAATTAAATATGCAGTACAGTTATAATTGCCATGCCTCACACAAAGATCTAGCGTGGCCTATCATATTTTCCACATAGCAACGCTCCCGTCGAAATACAATAGCATTGTACAAATACCGTTTCTAGAAAGCCAAATGACCCAAAGTAAAGCAAACGGCATAAGCATACATCATAGCCAGAAGAACATGCCGAGAGCATGGAACTCCAGAACTCCTTGGACGAAGAAAGTCACGCCCACGGTAAGTCCAGGCAGCTCCATAGCATTGTAGAGATGTGGCATGAAAAGAATAAATGGTTTCCTTCCTCCAAGGTTAGCAAGCAGAGTGGGCAGGACTTGTCCTCAGCAGAGTGGGCAGGACTTGTCCTCAGATGAGGACCATGCATCCATGAGTGCCTGGTAGTCAACCTTCCCATCTTCAGCTGCCAAAGAAAACCTTCATGCAAGGTGTTAAAGACGCACACCAAATAAGACGGTGTGTGTCCATCTCTAAAGTTGAGCACTGAAATTGCCCCGAGGTAAGGAAGTGATACACCTTTCTCACGGAGAATCGACCGTGCGCCCACTTCCAACCATCACTACCGATGCATGGGCCAGAACAATCCTCAAATTCCCGTAACATTCTCGAAAAATCATCCATTCATTGATCCGAAAAGCTGAAGTTGAAAGAGGGGCACCACATGCCATAATCGCCCACACAGTAGCAACAGTGGGCCAGTGGCATCTCGATCGTATTATCTCCCACACAGTAGCAACAGTGGCATCTCGGTCGCAAGCGAGTGCAAATAACATGGGGTAATGCTCAAACAACGGAGCTCAAGCTCTCCAAAACTGAAAGATAACGTCGTCACCTAGGCAAATCCTCTCCAAAACTGAAAGATAACGCTGTCACCTAGGGCAGGCCTCAACATTCGCATAACCAACGAGAGCACTTCACAAATCTCCCTCCAAAACATCGATGGAGAAGTAGTCAATAACGTGTTCACATGCAGGTTCATATTAACTTCATCAATATCCAGCAGAAGCTTAATAAGAAGGTTGCCTCTATTCCCCCAAATCCGCACCGCTCATTTCGCCAACAAGGCTTGATTCAGCTCTTCTAATTTCTTGATACTGAGACTCCCATGGAGTTTGGAGGTAGTAACAGTATACCATGCGATCGATGATAAAAACCATCCCTCCTAGTTAGCCCCCACCCATAAGAATCAACGCATAATCTTCTCAAGATGCGCATGCACAAAAACTGAAACTATTCTTACATATAAGAAAAAAATCGATATAGCCACTAGAACCGAATTAATGAGGACAAGCCGACCACCCTTCGAGAGCAAGATGGACTTCCACCCTTCTAGATGTCGTTCTAGCTTCTCAATCAAGGGAGTCCATTGTGCCCTCGTCAGGTGCTTATTGGTGAGGGGAAGTTCTAAGTATTGCAGATGCGGAAAGGGTAACAAATAAATGCATTCTATTGTAACCCTAGGGCTCTCTTATATAGGCGAAAAGCCATGCGGGGAAATTACATTAAGTAGGCAAAAGAACAAGAAATACGAATAAAGGACAAATAAAAACAACTATCTCAACACTCCCCCTCAAGCTGGAGCATATATGTCTATCACATGGCCTCAAATTTCAGCGAAATTCGGTCGAAATTCTGTCGAATATCGATATCCGGTCGAAACCGAAATTCGACCAAAATGACCGAAATGACCGAAATATGGGGGTCCTAGTACAAAAAATGACCGAAAGGACCGAAATTTCGGTCGAAATTCCACCGAAATTCCATCGAAATTCTGTTTTGGTCGATACCGAAATGGTGACCGAAACCGACATTTAAGGCCTTGGTCTATCATGCTCAGCTTGGAACAATAACGATGAAAATGACCTCTAGCAAGTGCTTTGGTGAACATATCTGCAGTCTGATCTCCTGATGTGGCATGAGAAAACTCCCTTCTGAATCATATCTCAAAGTGTAGTGACAGTCTACCTCGATGTGCTTTGTTCTCTCATGAAAGGCAGGATTATTAACTATGAACAGGACGGCCTAGTTGTCGCATTGGAGGTGCATGGGAAGTAGCACCTCAATAGTCAGGTCAATCAGGACGGATCTAACCTACATCATCTCTGTGCTACCATGTGTCATGGCTCTATACTCTGATTCGGCACTAGATCTAGCAACAACCATCTGTTTCTTCCACGTCCATGAAACAAGAGAACTCCTACAAAGACAGTGAAGCTTGAGGTAGACTTTCTGTCTTTGGGACATCCTGCATAATCTGCATCAACACATGGTGTAATCATAAGGGATGTACATCTACTGAACAAGAGTCGTGAACCTGAAGAAGTCTTCAAATATCTCAAAATCACGTATACAGCATCCATATGTACCTAACTGGGCTGCTAAATAAACTGACTAACTCTACGCATTGAGAAGGATATACCAAATCTGGTAATTGTGACATATAAAAGCCTCCCCACAAGCTCTATATATCGTCTCTTATCAACCTCCTCAGTGTCATCATCATAGAATTTAACATTATGATCCATTGGAGTAGTAGCAGGCCTACATCCTGTCATGCACGTCTCAGCTAGGATTAGTAACATACTTCCTTTGAAGTCATCACCATGCCACGTTGGTTCCTCGCAAATTCGAAGCCAAGAAAATAACGAAGATTGCCAAGGTCCTTAATCACAAACTGTTGTCCATGGAAATCCTTAGCTGCATGAATACCCTGCTTATCATCCCATGTAACAATGATGTCATCCACATAAACCAAAATAGCAACAGTACATCTATGGGATCTCTGAACGTAATAAGAGTGATCCGCAATCGATCTGACAAATCCTTGAGACTCAATCAACTTAGAGTGCTTCTGGAACTAAGCCCTCGGACTCTTTTTAAGGCCATAAATAGCCTTGTGAAGTCTACAAACCATATGAGACCCCCCCAGCAGCAAAACATGGTGGTTGTTGCATGTAAACTTCCTCATACAAGTCACCATACAAGAAGGCATTATTGATATCTAATTGAAAGAGAGGCCAACCATGGACCATAGCAACAGAAATAAGAATTCTCAATGTAGAATGCCCAGCGACAGGAGAAAGCGCATCCTGATAGTCCGTTGCATATGTCTGGGTGAATCCATGAGCAACAAACCTGGCCTTGTATCTATCTACAGTAACATCTGCACGGTGTCACCGTAAACACCCACTTGCTCCCCACAACAGATACACCAGGTAGAGCAGGAACAATACTCCACGTGCCATGAGAGTGTAATGCAACCATCTCCAACATAGTAAGACGCTACTAACTAATTTGCAATGCTTCACAATATGTTTGTGGCATATCCACAGTAGATAGTCCAATAACAAACATCTGAAATTCCTCTGAGAGACGTGCAAGAGAAACATGGGAAGCAAGAGGGTACGTACCACAAGTACGCCTCTACTTCTGTAAAGCAATGGGCACGTCAAGATCCTCAGTCGCTCTCACTGACCGAGACAGGAATATCTATAGTCACCTACTCATCATGTTGTAAATGCAAATCATCAATGCCATCAGTAGAAACCAAGTGCTCATAACATACATGGGGCGTACTGGATAATGGAGGCTCATGAACACGAGGTCGTCGCGTGTAAACCTATAGCAAAAAGATGGAGGCTGTTGGCGGAGGCGATGGAGGAAGAGGTCATGGTGAGGATGTAGGTGAAGGAGGTGGTGGTGAGTATGGTGGTGGAGGTGTAGGAGTCACAGGTGTGGTCGACGAAATCGGAGATAAAGGCATGTATACCTTTTTTCTAGACTCTGAAGGAATCAAAATATCACAAGTGGGAGAGAAAAACATAATAGACTTAAAGAAAGTGATATAAACACTAATATAATACTTCCATCAAACAGGATCAGAATGGCGATATCCCTTTTGAGTCATGGAATACCCCACAAAGATACACTTGCCAGCTCATGCCAGGAGACGTACGACGAACAAATGCAACGAACCCAAACACACGAGGAGTAAGAGAGAAAAGATCCTTCTCGGGAAATGCGATCAAGAATGGAATCTTCTCTCCCAACACAGACGAGGGTATGTGATTCACCAAGTAGCAAGCAGTTAGAACCGTATCTACCCAATAGGAATGAGGAGCACGACTCTGAATTAAGATGGTTCTGGTGACATCCAAAATGTGACGATGTTTGCGTTCAGCCATCCCATCTTGTTGGGATGTATACGCACATGAAGTCTGATGAATAATACCAAGGATTCTAAAAAACTGTGAAAGTTGTAAACTACAGAATTCTAATGCATTGTCATAACGAATATACTTGACATTTACAGAAAAAAACATTATTTCATTAATAAAAGACTGAATAACATGACCAGCATCAGACTTATTTTTAAGTAGAAATACCCAAGATAATCGGGAAAAAATGTCAACGGCAACAAGATAAAATATGTCCCTGATGGTCTGGGACACGACTCAGACCCCAAATATCAAGACGGATCAATTCAAGAATACTATGACTACTACGACCCTGACGACTTTGAAAAGTAGACCAGTAGTGCTTCCCAAGCTAGCATGCCTCGCACCGGAGGGTAGAGCAAGGAGGAATCTGATGAAATGTAGCACAACTTCTATAGAGAAAGGAGTCCAAACCGGAGGTGCCACACATAAGGAGAGGCCGGTCCAATGTGAAGGGTCGAAGCACCAGCAAATGGAGACTAAACCAATCTATAAAGACCTCCTTGCTCACGACCAGATCCAATCACCCTGCCGTAAGAATGTCCTGAAACACAAGAGAAGATGGTACAAATATGGCACGACAATGTATATCTTTGGTGATTTGACTAATAGACGGTAAATTCATAGAAAAATCAGGAGCATGAAGAACATTATGTAGACGTATTGCTGAAGTCAATTCCACCTCCTCCTATCCAATAATGAGAAAGTGGGTCACATCTGCTACGACTACGGATCTACCTGGATGAATCGATCTGTATGTACTAAATTGTTCTCTATCACCACAGAGATTGTGTGGAGCTCCTGAGTTCATAATCACTCTGACAAATATGAGCAGTAACAGCTAGTAAAAGCATATGCAGTACATGATGTGGTGGTAGATACTGACACAGCTACCTCTGAAGATCCTGAAGGAGCAGTAGATGACCCAGGTGCAAAAAATAATCTCTCTCAGTCGTGCCACAAGCTCATCGAACCTTTGATCAGTAGCGGGAGGAGGAACACCAGTTGGTTGAATATGCTCTGCAACCCGAGCTGAAGCAGGAAAGCCATGCTTGGAGTAGCATGTATCCTCAAAATGAAATGGCATGTGGCAGTAAGTACACGGCTAACGGGGTCGACCGGTCAACTACCCCCTCCCATGCCACGAGTACCAAGCCCTCGGTACTACGTAGAACTCCCGCTACCACGAGATGCGGTCATAGCCGAAGAAGTCTGTGACTGTTGAGTAGCACCACCAGGTGTTATAGGGAGCCTACTCAATCTATGGTATACCTCCTCCATTGGAGATATAGTGGCATCAGTAAGGATATGTGATCGAGCTGCATCATATTCAGGATCAAGAGCTGCTAGAAGGATTCCGATCATCACCAAATCTCTGTAAACCTTGAGTTGCTCTGGCGAAGCAGTCAAGGGAATGAAACCGTGAAGCTTCTCAAACATACCCCTGAGAGAAGAGCAAAGGGTATGAAGAGGATGCACGTTCTGCTTAGATGTGAAGATATCATGTTGAAGTTGCAATATCTTCGCCTGCGAATAAGTAGCGACGAGAATGTCCCACATCGCCTTCGCGGTGGGTTGTCTCAGAATATCATTGGCTACCTCCACGGCATGGCCTCAAATTTCAGCGAAATTCGGTCGGATTTCTGTCGAATATCGATATCCAGTCGAAATCGAAATTCGACCGAAATGGTCGAAATGACCGAAATATGGGGGTCCAAGTACAAAAAATGACCGAAATAACCGAAATTTTGGTCGAAATTCCACCGAAATTCCATCGAAATTCTGTTTTGGTCGATACCGAAATGGTGACCGAAATCGACATTTAAGGCCTTGCTCCACGGGCATCGTCCCAAACAGCCAGACACGTGCATAAGTGTCATCTGCCTCCCACGAGGTATTAACCCCAATCTTAGTGGTTGGTTCGTCCTACGTCAGAATGTGCTTCTTACTGTTGCATTGCATTAGGCTCATGAATTGCAAAGCCCATATCTCATAATTAGTCGCATCCATTGTAGAAGGAAAAGAAATGAATCGCATTAATGAGAGGCCATGTGGTTCTCTTATATAGGAGAGGAACATGTTGGGCAAATTACAAGAAGAGAAAAAAGAAATAGATAATATAAAACAATAAGGAAGATAACTAATATCTCCAACACTCCCCCTCAAGCTGGAGCTAGATATCGATCACGCTCAGCTTGGAACATCTCTGATAAGGCCCTCTAGCTAGGGCCTTAGTAAAAACATATGTTGTCTGGTCTCCAGAGCTGACATGCGTAGTGGCAATAAGACCCTTATGTATCATGTCACGTGTATAGTGATAGTCCACCTCTATGTGCTTGGTCCTCTCATGAAAAGATGGATTGCTGGCAATAAAAAGAGCAGCATGATTGTCGCATAGGAGGTGCATGGGAAGAGACATCTCTATAGTCATGTCAGTAAGAACAGATCTGACCCACATCATCTCTATGCTAGCCTACGCCATGGCCATAATCTGACTCAGCACTCGATCTGGCAACCACGGTATGCTTCTTGCTCTTCAAAGAAATCAGGAAATTCCTTATGAACACAACGAAGCCTAAAGTATAATTCCTATCCTTTGGACACCCAGCATAATCTGTATCTACACACGCTGTAACTGAAAGAGATGTACCTCTGCTGAAAAGAAGTCACGTACCCAGTGAAGTCTTCAGATACCTCGAAATCATTTGGGACTACATCCATATGTGTTTGTCTGGGCTGCTCCATAAACTGACTCACTTTGTTTACGGAAAAGGATATGTCGGGCATGATAATAGTCACATACAGTAGCTTGTCAACAAGCTCCATGTACCTCCTCTTGTTGACCTCCTCAGTGTCATCATCATAGAGCTTCATGCTCGGGTCAATAGGAGTATTGGAAGGTCTGCAATCTGCCATGCCTGTCTCTGAAAGGTCTGTAACGTACTTTCTCTGAGTCATCACAAGACCTCGCTCGTTCCTGGCAAACTCCAGTCCAAAGAAGTAACGTAAATTACCAAGGTCCTTGGTCACAAACTACTAACCTAGGAAGTCCTTAGCAATCTGAATACATTGCTCATCATCCCTTGTAACAATAATGTCATCAACGTAAACAAGAATGAGAATAGTACCTCTCTGGGCCGTGTGCACAAACAAAGAGTGATCGGCAGTCGATCGCATAAACCCATGCTTCTCTATCACGTCCGAGAGCTTTCGGAACCATACTCTTGGACTTTGTTTAAGGCCTTAGATAGCCTTATATAACCTGCAAACCTTCTAACACTCCCCCTCAACAGCAAACCCAGGTGGTTGTTGCATGTAGACCTCCTCATGTAGATCACCATAGAGGAAGGCATTCTTCACATCAAGCTGGTAAGGGGTCAATCTTGTGTCACAGCAACAGAAAGTAGAATACTCATAGTAGAATGTCTGGCAACTGGAGAGAAAGTATCATCATAGTCCACCCGATATGTCTGGGTGACACCACGTGCCACAAGCCTCTCCTTATAGCGATCCACACTGCAACCTGCACGGCGTTCCACAGTGAACACCCATTTGCATCACACAACGGATGTGTCAACTGGAGCAGAAACAAGACTCTACGTACCACGTGACTGTAACGCATCCATCTCCTCCTCCATGGCTAACCTCCACTGACTGTCCTAAAGATCCTCCTGATATGTCTGTAGTATCTCCACGATTGATAGTGTCAAGGTAAACCTCCTGAAATCCTCGGATAGTCTGCTCAAGGAAACATGGGCTTCAAGAGGATAAGTAGCACACCTACGTTTCTGCTTATGTAGAGCAATCGGCAAATCACGATCATCTCCAAGTCCAAAGCCTGTAAGTTCCCTCTTGAGAGGGCACATGCTCATCCTGTATGGAATCATATTGCACAAACAACTCAGTAGTGCCATCAGTAGAAACAATGTGTTCATTACATACCTGAGGCATGAGCCTCAAAAAAAAACATACCTGAGGCATGTTGGGTGATGGGTAAGACCTGTGAGCAGCGGGAACCGAGCAAGACCTGCGAGTAAATACGCGTGGCAAAAATTGAGTCACAGTAAGAGATGGAGACACAGGAGCATGTGTAAAGGCAGGAGTAGGTGCATGTGGTGGTAGTGGTGGTGGTTGAGGAGGGGTGGTAGAGCAGGAGTAGAGGGAGGTGGTGGTACGATAGTAGGAGGTGGAGGCATATAGATCTCATCGTCTGAGTCAGATGGGGCTAGTCTGTCACCTGTAATGAAAAATATATGAAAGACTCAAAAAATAATAATGTCAGTACTGACAAAGTATTTCCGCATGAGCGGATCAAAGCAATGGTACTCCTGGGTACGAGTAGCCAACAAAAATGCACTTGACAGCTTTGGGAGAGAGCATGTCACGACCTGGAGAGACATCAGGAATAAATGCAACAGAACCGGACACACGAGGTGTAAAGGAGAAAAGATCATTCTCGGGAAACACAATTGAGAAAGGAATCTTCTCTCCCAACACAGACGAAGGCATGCGGTTCACCACATAGCATGCAATGAGGACAGCATCGCCTAAGTAGGCGTGAGGAGCATGACTCTGTATCAACAAGGTTCGGGTCACATCAAGTGACGATGTTCGCGCTCGGCAACACCGTTCTGTCGGGATGTATAAGCACATGAGGCCTGGTGAACAATGCTAAGAGATCTAAGAAAGACATAAAGCAGTAAGATGCAGAACTTTAAAGCATTATCAGAACGATTATATTTGACATTGACGAAAAAAATATTCGTTATCTCATTAATTAAAGATTTGATCACAGATCCAGCCTTAGACTTATTCTTCAATAAAAAGATCCAGGAAAGTCTAGAAAAACCATAGACAGCAACAAGATTAAAAACGGTGTCCCTGGACATCAGTAACACAATTCAGGCCCCATATATCTAAATGAAGGAGCTCAAATAACTGAGAACTGCTCCGACTCTGACGGGATGGAAACGAGGAACAGTGACGCTTCCCAAGCTGGCATGTCTCACACTGGAAGGAGGATCTCGTGGAAATCTGAAGGAGAACATGGTACGACTTCTGCAGCGGAAGGTGGCCAAAACGAAGGTGCCACATACATGTTAAGATTGGTCCAGTAGGTATAGTAGAAACGCCAGCATGAGGAGGTTGGACCTGTCTGTAGAGCCCCCGCTGCTCACGGCCACATTCAATCACCCTGCATGTGAGTATGTCTTGAAACACACGAGAAGATGGGTCAAAGATGACACAACAATGCAGATCCTTAGTAATCTGACTAATGGAAAGTAAATTCATCTGGAAGTCATGAGCATATAAAACATTCTAAAGGCGGATGGACGGTGTCAAATGCACCTCCCCCTTGTCCTGTAATGGGTAAGCGGTTGCCATTGGCAATGACAACCCATCTACCAGGTGGTATGGTCATGTAGGACCTCAGTTGCGCTCTGTCTCCATACAGATGGTGTTAAGCACCATAGTCTATAATCCACTCTGTCATATATGCACCAATACTATCAGAGAAAGCATAAGCGATACCTGAGGAGCTCGAAGAGGCTCTTGTTGTGGATGTGGTATCTGTAGCGGTGGTTCCTAAAATAAGAGTTATGATCTCTTGAATAGGAGAGACAATATTATCCAGGCGAGGATCAACCTGGGAAGCAAGTGTATATGAAGGCTCAATCTGTTCTGCCACCGCAACCAGAAATGGGATATGCATGCTTTCTGGTAGCATGTATCCACTGCATGTCCCAACTGACGACAGAAGGTGCAAGGGCCACGCTAACGTCCATCGCCTCTGTGACGAGGGGTGTGTCCTCTAAACTGGGTCATCCCTCCTCGATCATGAGAAGCGGTCATAGATGAAGAGGGTGGGGAAGTGACCGTAGAAGGCATGATAATCCGGCTGAGACGATTATAGGACTCATCCATGGGAGGTTGGTTGCTATAATGAGAAGCTGTGTACGCATTGCATCATACTCTGCATCAAGGCAGGACATGAAAACTTCAGCCATCGTGGAGTTCCTGTATGTCTTCTAATGCTCTAGAGATATCGTAATAGGCATATAGCTATGAAGCTTCTCGAAAATGCCATGCCACAAAGTGAACATTAGTACACGTGCAGAGGACGACCATTCAGTTTGGCCTTGTAGATATCAAACTGCATCTAAAGAATCTTGGCCTCATTCTTCGCTTGAGCATAAGTGGAAGCCAAAATGTCCCATGTCGCCTTAGTGGTGGGTTGATTCAGAATATCATTGGCTATCTCCGTGGTGAGGGCTACACATAGGCAAACACGCGCATACGCGTCATCTTGCTTCCAATAAGCATTTTCCCCAGTTTTATCCATTGGCGATGGATCTGTCAGGATGTGCTCCTTATTGTTGCACTGCATGAGGGTAAGAAACTGCAAAGACCACAACTCATAGTTGGTCCCATCCATCTTAGCGATGGGAATTGGGCTCTTGAAGGCTCCGGATAAAAAAATGGCACCCTTATTCTCTGACATGATGGTAAAACGGTCGAACAACGGAACTCAACTGGAGAGTATACAGATATGAACGAGTCTACATGATCATACGGAGGATTGGTTGTACGTGTAGACTCATACAACCATCCTCATCAATTTTCGTTGCTCTCTAGGGCCTAAAAATATGACTTATAGGTCTGGAATCGCGTTTTCCGGTCAAAATCAAACCGATTCAGACCGCAGATTGAACCGCAAAGGTGCACGAAAGCATACAAGAGGGTCGGCGGCGACAACCGGGAGGGCCTGGGCGGCAGCCTGGGAGGGCCAGGGCGGCGGCCGGAGGGGCTTGCACGACAGCCTGGGCGACTGCCAAAGTGGGGGCGGCAGCCTGTAGGGTTAGGATTTGGTGGGATACAGGAACTCCGGTCTAGGACATGTCGCTCTGATACCATATAGAAGGAAAAGAAATGAATTGCATTAATGAGAGGCACTAGGGTTCTCTTATATAGGAGAGGAAACTGTTGGGCAAATTAGAAGAAGAAGATAAAAGAAATAGATAATATAAAACAATAAGGAAGATAACTAATATCTCAACACCCATCTTAACAATGGATGCTAGACCTTTGAAAGCACCCGAGGATGGAACGTCGACCTTAGAGTCGACCCTATTGTTTGACATGATGATGACTACTACGAAGACCAAGGTTGTAGACAAGGAAGAACACATCCACGCAGACAGAGGAAGATGGTTGTGGGTGTAGACTCATACCACAACATCTTCCATCCGACAAAGGCTTCCTTAGGTAATTAGGGTAATTTAGATGATCAAAGTCACCATAAAACCCTCAAAATCAAACTGTATAGTGGACCAAATCACTCTCTTTGGGCGGTGAGGAAGCCACTAGGAGGTTTCCCTACTCGGGGGTGGCGCCAACGGTAGTGGTAATCGGCTACTGCTGCTGATGCACACGACGGGGGACGACGGTGCCGATCGGTTACTGTTGCTGCTTGTGGCAGGTGGTAACGGCGGTGATTGGATGTTGTTGCGGTTGCTCGCGGGTCGGTGGTGGCCTCGAGCGGCTAGGGCCTTAGGTGAGGAAGAGGTGGCTAGGTTACAGACTCCGGTCTAGGACCGTCGCTCTGATACCATGTGGAAAGAGAAAACAAATAGATGCATTATATTATAAACCTAGGGCTCTCTTATATATGAGAAAAGCCATGTGGGAAATTTACATAAAGTAGACGGAGAAGTAAGAAATATGAATAAAGGACAGATAAAAACAACTATCTCAACAACGGTAGACCATAAATGGGAGGATGAAGGATATTGTTGCATTGTACAATCTCCTCCCGAGAAAGAGCAAATGGCACGAGAGAGGATTTAATCTATTAATTCCCAAACCTAAAACAGCACCAAATAGTTCCAATGTCCATGGGCATCTTCATAACTCCCCTTTATGAAGAAAAAGCTGGCATCCATTTCGCTAGACTTTTTTACTTCTCCTCTTGACACCAGCCTCGGCTGCTCACTAGACATGAAGGATTTATCAGAATTCCACGCCCTGCTGGTTGGACTTGGTGAAGAGGCCAATCTTCAACAACGATGTGCACTCATTGACCGCCAACATTAGCATTAAAAGAATAGGAAATTGTGGCCTCGAAGCCAAAGATGGAAACCAACACATCGGTCAGTTGGTCACAGGAGAACCCATCTGAAATAATAAGCACCGCTCTTCCAAGCTCTTGCACACCCTCTATAACCCTCGCCGACGCATGGCAGAGCAGTGGGAAATCCCGCACCCAAAGTGTCCTTGGAGACGAAGAGTCCCAAGCTCCATCTCAAGCAATAGGCTTCCTCCAATGAGCTTTTCCTTCTTGGGGCAGAGTGAGAGAATGTTGTCTTGATCTTACTTAGATACTACCCATGCGCACACCATATTACCGCCAATTTGGACCACATCTCATGGGCATGAGTCCCCTAAAGCAGAACCAAGATCCGTCATAGCGTCCCAAAGAACAGCACCAACAGTCCTGGAGTTTCACTTTAAACATCTTTTGAGCTACTTTCTATTTCAGCTGACTAAATCTTGTGCCAACCGACTGAATGTCAGTTTCAAAAAGCTAATGGAGTTTCATTTTCAGCTGAATAACATTTTCCTTCTATCGACTAATTTCTAGTTTAGTCAGCTAACTGATTAAGCAGTCGACTACTAAGTACTAATTAAATCAGAAAACAAACAGTTCAAACTTGAGTAAAATTTAGTCTTCTCTTCAACCAACTAATTGAATTAGTCTCTGCAGTCGACTAATTCTAGAGAAATTGTTGAACGTTACTGTTATTGTGAGCTGAAGTTTTTTTCCCATGAACCGATCTCATGCCCTTTTAAAGCCTATAAACAATTGTTCAAGATGAAGCTAGATGTTGAAACAAGGATCCTTTAAACTTTGATGGCAAATGCACAAGCTTTCTAACTTAACATTTGAAGATGGAATTTAAATTTGTATTACGGTAGGAAAATAATTATTTCATATCAGATTTTGTTGCTAAAAAATGAGACAACAATGAAAAGTTCAATACTAATCGCAAGGATTCACATCCAACATGGGTCCCACATCAAGGATTCACAACCAATATGGTTCCCATTTTGATCCGACCATGAGTAAATACAGCGTGCAATCGAAATCCTTAGAGAGTCCAAGACTTAGGTTTCCTAAATTAGGAGTCTCGCTAAACCGTTCAATATGGCCAACAACTTGAACCCTGTTTTTCTATGTTTTTTACTAGTCAGCGAAGATGGCATATAAATTAGGGATTCTCCACATGTGCCCCTTCCATAATACTCAAACCTCTATATCTCATTTACATCGTTACATCTAACAAACTATAGCAATCACATGTTTGCTAACAACAACAAAGCCTTTTCCCACAATTAAGTAGGATCGAATACATGGATTTTGTCCCCATTCAAATATATTTTGGGTCATTATCGGGCTTAACTCCAAACAACTAAGATCCCTTCGAATAGTTTCATTCCAACACTTCTTGGACCTTCCTTGCCCTCCCTTAACCCACTCAACATCCCAAATCTCACATCGTATAATTGGTGCATCAATCAATCTCCTTTGCAAATGGACAAATCATCTTAAGCAATTTTCTCTCATCTTATCATATATCGGAGGTACACCCAAGGTTGTAAAAGTCGTCCGACTGGTCCGAATAGTAGGTCCGACTAGTCTAGTCAGTGGGGTAGCCGATCGAGTACCGACTAATTCCGACTAGGTACACTAGTCGACGAAGTTTTTGCTTGGAGATACCATATTCTTATATGTTTTGTGTTTTTTATAAGCAACCTTATTATAATATGCTCCGTGTTTTATTTAAATTCAATTACTTTTTTTATTTTATCATGATAGTATAAAAATGTACAAAATCTATGTAATATGTATAAAAACGAGTTATATATTTAAAATAATAATAAAATTCAAAGCCGACTAAAGTCCGACTAAATCCGATTAGTCGTCCGACTGCCGATTAATCCTTAGTCAGTGACCCTACCGACCGAGTACCGACTACCGACTTTTGCAACCTTGGGTACACCGACTTTCCTCCTTATCGCAACATTCCGACTCCGATCTTTTCGTGTATGACCATACATCCACCTTAGCATTTTCATTTCTGCTACTGTCATTCTTTACACATGTCTATAGTTCACACGCCAACATTCAGCAGGTCTCATGGGGTTGTTTTGTAATACTTTCCTTTTCAAAGGAATTTTCTTATCATGTAGAACAGTAGAAGATCCTCTCCACTTTAACCAACCTGCATATAATCTATTAGTAACTGTTAGAAAATCGGAAGCGGAAGCGTAACATGGAAAAGATAAATAACAAGAATAAGAACGGGATTTTACGTGGAACCCTACTCCGTGAGGAGCGAGATGAAACCACGGGAGAAGCCCTCAAAGGGGCATATGCTCTATTGCTTTTCTCAATGAGTACAGGAGGTCTGGGGCTCCTTATATAGCCTCTCCAGAGCCTCCAAGTCCCACCACTAGACGATGTGGGACTAAACAACTGGGTGGGGTAAATGGATCTCCTCCAGGATCCATTTACCATGTTACAACTCAATGGGCGCACAACCATATACTCTAACACTCCCCCTCAAGCTGGAGCATGCAATGCTCAGCTTGGACAAACAGAAAGAAACTCAACTCAACGCTACAAGACACTACGGACAATATCAACCCAACGCGCACATTGCTGCAGTCGAGGACGCTGCTTCTCATGCCGTGCAGGTGAGGAGGACGAACGGGCTGGAGTGTGAGTCAACTGAAGACTCGTAACCTGACCATCGAGTCTGAACTTGCGCCTAAAGTCTCCTCGTCGGAGAACTGGGTCTCGCCCATCTGGCTCAGAGAATGGTGCACTGCTCTGGTGTACCTATGATACCACATGAAAACCCTTGCCCTCAAGGGAATGGTCCTCTGCTCTGGAGTCCCTATGGCTCACATGAAAACTCTGGCCGAACAACAACAAGAATGATGGGGACCTCGAACTGATGATGGCAACATATGCTCATCTGACAATGACCGCATACTCGTGCATGTCTGAAACTGGAGACTCGGAAACATCTGATGTCGAGTCTGAATAACCGCTGTAGAGTCTGAAATATCTGGCTGGTCTAGATAATTTGCATCTGGCATATGACATCTGGAGAAGACCTGTGACTCTACATATACTCCCCCTTTCTCCCATACTTGTCGGAAAATGAACATCGACAAAGTTGGGAGAAGACAAGATAAATAAGGGGTAAAAACAAGAACATGGAACTCGCGGCTTTGTCATTTCTTTTTAATAGCCGCCATGATGATTTTTTTTTGTTGTTTTTTTTTTTAACATAAGCCGTTCAACCTTTTTTTTATACGGCTTTTCAATTTTTTTTTTTGCAAAATATTTGCGTACGGCTTTTTTTTGTACGCGCCTTTTCAAACCCCTTTTTTTCGCAAATAACGGCCCACTTGGGCCTTTACAAAAAAAACTCATTCATTCTTTTTCTTTGGGGCCCGCCAGAACGCAGACCTTTTGGGGGGTTTTTAGGGTTCCCCGATGGGAACCCTTTTCCCACGCGAGCCGCCCCCTGTTAGGGCATGCCCTGTGAATCGCGCGCCGCCCACGAGGAGGCCTGGAGCCGCGAGAAGATCGGAAGGATAGCTTGAGGGCGCGCGCAATCGGCTCGATCTTGGAGCCTTCCTGGGCTGCGCGATGCGCGCAAGGGTTGCTGGAGGCGCGTCTGGCTGCTGGCGTGATCGGAGGGCTCACGACAGGAGAGAGCCGTCGGGAGGAGCGCGATTGAAGGCTGCGCATTGGGATGTCGCTGAGATGCGGCATAGCAGGAGATGCGTGCGGGGTTTGGCGATGGCGACGAGCTACTGGGAGATGCGCCAACGTGCCTCGCGCTGCCTTCATCTCCTGAAGCTTAACGTGGATTCGCGCCGCCAGGAGATGTCGATGAAGGGGCGGCGCCTGTGCTGGTGCGCGAGGAACCGTCGCCTGGAGGGCCTGATGGTCGCGCGAGGTCTTGATGGCGGCTGGAGATGGGTAAAATGCGTCGTCGAGTGTTGAGGGGGAACCCTCACGCCGCCTGCGCGAGGGAGGAGAAACGAGGCTTGGCCTTGAGATTTTGTGGCACTGGCCCATGAAGTCGCATCGCGAAAAACATCTCGAACAGTGGTGCGCTGCCGCCTGTGGCTGAGATGCGGCAGGACAAGACGATAGATTAGGGTTCCAGATGAACCCTAGAACATGGATCTTGATCTTAAAAAAAAAACTCAGAACAATCTTCAGGAACAGAAATTTCAAAAACTTGTATCACAACTTTTACGAAAATGAATCTCGAATAAACAATGAACGTAAAAACTCTCCGAGAATCGACCCGCTCTGATACCATGTTAGAAAATCGGAAGCGGAAGCGTAACATGGAAAAGATAAATAACAAGAATAAGAACGGGATTTTACGTGGAACCCTACTCCGTGAGGAGCGGGATGAAACCACGGGAGAAGCCCTCAAAGGGGCATATGCTCTATTGCTTTTCTCAATGAGTACAGGAGGTCTGGGGCTCCTTATATAGCCTCTCCAGAGCCTCCAAGTCCCACCACTAGACGATGTGGGACTAAACAACTGGGTGGGGTAAATGGATCTCCTCCAGGATCCATTTACCATGTTACAACTCAATGGGCGCACAACCATATACTCTAACACTCCCCCTCAAGCTGGAGCATGCAATGCTCAGCTTGGACAAACAGAAAGAAACTCAACTCAACGCTACAAGACACTACGGACAATATCAACCCAACGCGCACATTGCTGCAGTCATGTAAACCATTTACCCCATCAGTCCGCCAATATCAGGTGTTAGAGTATATGGTTGTGCGCCCATTGAGTTGTAACAGGGTAAATGGATCCTGGAGTCGCGCCTGGAGTGCCGCCTAGGATTCGTGCGCGCGATGGGTTTGTGCGCGCGATGAGCATCGCGGCCCGATGGGTTCGCTGCCGTTGCTGCTTTGGGATCGCTTAGAGAAGGGAGGAGCTTGCGGTAACGCGACACACGCGCCGCCTTGGTTTTGCTGATGGAGGCGCCTGGAGGTGATTCTCCGCCTGGAGGCCTGAATCGCCAGTGAGGGAAAGGTGGTGAGGGGTCGAGCGCCGCTGCCTGGAGATGCATGCGCCGCTGTGTGGGTGCGCAAAGTGCATGCGCCTGCGACTGATCTGGAGGTAGGCGCCGCCTTATGCGGTTGATCTTCAACTTGATGGAGGCCCTAGGGCTGGATGCCTGGATCTGCAAATGGATTGCACAGCCAAAGAAGATAGGCGATGGAGATGCAGAAACTCTAGCGGCAACTTGCTTGGAACTTGCCGAAAATAGGGTTTGAAAACCCTAGAGACTGGAACTTGATCACTTCAAGGAACACGTGGATCTTGAACTGCTCGAACAATCCCAGAAAAAGATGAATCTTCAAGAACGAATCTCCAACAATAAAATTAGGATTTCAATAGAAATCCTAGATATGACTCTCAAATCTCGAAAAAAAAATTTCAAACATAACTCCTCGAGAATCGAACCCGCTCTGATACCATGTTAGAAAATAAACATGCGGAAGCGAACATGGAAAATGATAAAGAAATATAAAGAAGACGGGATTTTTACGTGGAACCCTACTCCGTGAGGAGCGGGATGAAACCACGGGAGAAGCCCTCAAAGGGGCATATGCTCTATTGCTTTTCTCAATGAGTACAGGAGGTCTGGGGCTCCTTATATAGCCTCTCCAGAGCCTCCAAGTCCCACCACTAGACGATGTGGGACTAAACAACTGGGTGGGGTAAATGGATCTCCTCCAGGATCCATTTACCCTGTTACAACTCAATGGGCGCACAATCATATACTCTAACAGTAACATCTCCATCAATTTCACATAGAAAAACCACATGTTTGCCACCTTGTTAAAATCCATTGGACGAACTGTTGGATTTCATGATCAAAGACTTAAAAGTTTTATAAAAATATTTGCAAATAGACCCTGAGTAAAAGATATATTTAGGTCTTAAAGTTTCCCCGCCTCCTCCCTCTACCCTCCCATGTTCTAGCTAATCCCCCAATCTCAAAGGCTACAGGTCCCTCCTGACGTGCACTCCATCGCTGATTGTGAGGCATAACACACAAGGCTCCACCAACATCAATGCAGGGAGTGGTCAGAGAGCAAAACTGCATCGATGAGATCCTTGTGAATCTCACCAGTTCCTATCTTAGTGGCAATCAGGAAAGAGGTGTGAGGATGATGGTCAGGGATAATCGCCGAGCAAGACAAGCATGGAGGCAAGGTGCTACGGAGCAGGTGTTGTTGCTCCAGGTAGCTGCTGGAGCTTTTCACTGGAGTATGTGTCACCACATGCAACCAACAGGGGCCACTGGAATCCTGATCGCTTTTGTTGTAGAATGAAATAATTAGTATTTGGATTTTGAGTTGTTGATTTAAACGTTTTGAAATAGCCATCCTTTTGACAACGGATGTAAAGATCACGACTTAATGATTGCTTCCGTTGGGAATTTCAATCTAAAAATTTTGATATGGAAACTCCAGCAGTTTATGGAAGGGCGTCTTTGTAAATGCAGAACCAATTTCCGAGTCATCAATCTCAAAGTACATGAGATGCAGGTAAGAGCATGAACAAGGGATGGTGTCGGGAGGAGGAAGGGAAGGGAACAGACTTGCATAAAAATAAATTTTTATTAGAAATCCATTAGTGAATATTGTTATTATTTTTCGATCTTTTTAATAGTTAATTCAAATATTTGGTCAGAGACTTCACCGAGGAGGAGGCCAACCGGGCATGTTTCCAGCTGAATGCAAATGGGGCTCCCAGCCTGGATGGATTCCCGATGTCCTTCTACCAGGAATTTCGGGAAATGATCAAGCAAGACATTTTGGAGAACATTGCGGAATTTCGGGACGGCAACTGCAGTTTCGAGAGACTGGACAACGCTCTCATTTTCCTGCTTCCTAAGAAGGGTGTGCCTTCCAAAGTAGAGGTCTACATGCCGATTGCGTTGTCCAACACCGCTTATTCGATTGTTGCAAAGATCCTCGTGAACCGTTTGCGGGAGGTGCTCGATGGGATCATCGAGCCTGAGCAGATGGCTTTTGTGCCAAGGAAGAAAATGGCTGACATCTTGGTTTTAGCCTCGGAGATGGCGTTTGATTGGAAGCGGAGCAAGGCGAAAGGGGTGACGTGGAAGGTGGACTTCTTCAAGGCTTACGATTGCGTTTATTGGAAAATTCTTACGGGCCTTGTTGGAAAAGAGGGGTTTCCCGGATCAGTGAATCGTTTGGATCAAGCGGTGCGTGACGACGACCTCACACGTTATCTTGATCAATGGAAGACTGGAACTGGAAGGGGGTTTTTTTCAGCCGCAGAGGGGTATCAAGCAGAGGTGTCCCCTTGCATTGTTATTGTTCATCATTGTTACGAACGGTTTGGCGGTGATGATGAAGTTAACAACGAGTGCGGGATGGTGTGGTGGCTATGAGAGGGAGGAAATATCCATCTCGCTCTTGCAGTATGCGGACGACGCTCATGTTCATGGGGGTGGAGGAGCAAAAGATGCGACGGGCATCGCTTATTATGGACATTTTTGGGGATCCGTCGGGACTTCAGATTAACAGAGCCAAATCTGTAGTGGTTCCTTTTGGCTTATCTGGCCTTCAGATGCAGGGGGCGGCCAGGATTTTCGGTTGCCCTAAAGTGGGGCTGCCGATTATGTATTTAGGACTCCCACTAGTGGTGGGAAAGCCAAAGAATGGTGACTGGAAGGTTTTTCTTGTTAGGATGGAGGGAAGCTTAGCAGGATGGAAAGTGACGACGTTGTCGAGAGGTAGGAAGATGATGCTCCTAAAGCATGTTCTTTCGTCCATACCTATCTTCTTTTGCTCCACGAGGTGGCTTCCTGTGGGAGTCCGCGAGAGGATTGCTTGTGAGGAGATTTTTTGTATGGATGGGAGATAGGAAAGACGGAGCATCCATTTGGTTGGGTAGGATAGGTTGACGGCCGCAAAGAGGAAGGGTGGGAAGGGAATTCTGCGGGTGGGCAAAATGAACTGAGCTCTCATCGCGAAGTAGGTGGTGCGTATATGGGGGAAATCTGAGGATTTGGTGTGCAGGATGATGAGGAAGATTTATATGGTATCGATGTCTTTGACGGTGGATAGGTGATACCAACCTTCATCATTATGGAAGGGAATCACTGAGGTACTACCTGACTTGGCAGTGAAGCTGCGACCTGTTTTGGGGGATGGTTCCTCGTTTCGCTTCTGGTTGGATGATTTATTAGGCGAGGGCATTTTGAGCGAGCAGTACCCGCGATTATGCAGGTTGGCAGGTAGCAGATGGGCAACGGTGCAACAGGTTTGGACGCACGGGTCTCGGGATCCAGTTTTCTCCTCCGCAATGTCGGACCAGAGAATTGGGTGAATATCTGACTTTTCAGGCGCAGCTGGCACATTTTGAGGGTTTGACAGCTGGCAGGGATCATTTTGCTTGGGGAGATGGGAGATTCTCTATGAAAAAGGCATATCATTTTCTGGCAGAGGAAGGGGAGGTGGTGGACGAGGAGATGGCAGTCGATACCAAGATGGTATGGAGGAGCGAGGTGCCGAATCGAATAAAGAGTTGTTTGTGGTTGCTACGTCAAGACAGGATTCTCACGCAGGTTCGTCATAGGCAGTTGCTAGGTGTGGAGGTCAGCATGTGTTCCAGATGTGTGGAGGTGGCTGAAGACGTGGATCATCTTTTCTTCTCCTGTGCCTCCTCCGTTCAGGTGTGGGATGCAACCAACAGCTCGTGGATTGGGGGACAGGCTTGTACCGATTTTTTGCGGAGCTTCAGATTGGTTTGCGGTTACGGTCACGATGATAGCACGCATCCTGTTGCGATCTTGTGGGCAATTTGGTGTGCAAGGAACGTCATTTTCAGGGGGCAGTCGTGTTATACAGAAAATGTGGTGGAAAATAGCAGGGCACTATGCGCATTGTGGAGGATGTAAAATTATGTAATGTGTTTTCTGCATTTTATATATACTAATATACTTAGCGGTGGGTCGCAATACTGGGACTTCACCCTTTCCTCTTTCAAAAAAATAGTTAATTCAAATAACTAGCAGATTTAAATAATGGGTGTGAACCTGTAAAATTTTGTAGGGATGACAGTATAAATATTAAATAGTAAGGATAAAATGCTATTGCAATGTTCCATGGGAGCATAACCATGATAAAAACTCTGTAGAATATTAGATTGGTTATTTGTGTTTAAGAACAACAAGACTTGGATCATTTTGAGTAGAAATAAAAACTTGGAATTATCTTGAGCATACCTCGTATTAAAAGATGGTGTCACCAGAACTGCTGGATAAAGAACACCTTTCTGAATGTTTTCGTAAGGAGAGTAACTTTTCATTGCAAGAAAATCCTCTTTGTTTTGAGGAGATCCGAATTCTTCATAGTCCATGGGATCTAAAGGCAATATTGGGTTGAGAAGAGTGCCACAAGGATCAAGGAAAGGAACCTGCCGATGAAGATCATTGACAACTAAGAGTATAGAAAACAAATTATTAGCTCTTCTGCAAATATAAAATAACTGAAAATTTTCAAAGCATGTAATGACGATTAAACTGATGTTGAAGTTCATAGACCTCGTGAAGGATGGGCAACATCCATGACTTGCAGGCTTGCAGCTATAGTAACTCAATATAGAAATAAATACACCAACCATTTTATTCCTCGGTCTAACTTAATGTTAATTTCACAATCAATTCCAAGGTATTAAAAAATAAATGTTGTGCATGCCACACATTGGTCCCACCTGAACGATAATCAGGCAAGGCTCAGCCAATACATGAACAATGATGTGCTGTTATCAACCTCCGTGATTAACGAGTAATTGTATGTTATTGGATTATCTAATAATTGATATCCATCTACATGGAAGGACTAATTGTGTGTTTTTGAAAGAACTAGAATGATAATCTGACTTACATAACGTCCAGTAATCAAATATAGATTCCCATTTCAATTTGCCAATATACTAAGATAGCATGATGGAAACTATAGTTGGTTCTTGTAGGATTCATATTGAATTGAGCATTGTACAAAAATAGGAATCAATAATATGAATGAAGCAGAGAACTCTATGGTTTGATATAGTGAGATCAAAAGAATAATTGCATAAAGAATCAATAAAAAAATAACTAAAGATGATGTCTTTGGTTACATATGATTTTCAACACTCCCCAATCAAGTTGGAACATGAAGATCAGTCATGCTCAGATTGGAACTGCGCCTCTCAAAAGCCATTCCAGGCAATGACTTGGTTAAGATGTTTGATGTCTGATTAGCACAAGAGACATGAATATCATATAACCCTCTTTTTATTGTGTTTTCAATATAGTAAAAGGCAACATCTACATGTTTGGTTCTCTCATGGAAAGCCAGATTGATGGGGATAAACAATATATCTTGGTTATCCTATCAAATCTACATCGCGAAAGACAACTCCATAAAATCGGATATGATAGATCGAACCCAAATAACCCCAAGAAGAGTGCCCATCTACTGCTGTAGAAGGATAAGAAAGTCCACATCTAGCGTGATGGCCAACTGTAGGTCGCGGAGCATTGACAATGCATTGGCGATCGCTGAGTGCTCTGCTGGGGGTCAGAAGCCGCTTGCAGTGCTGCAAACTTGTAGACCTGCAGCATGGGAGAAGGTGCTGAGGCTTTTTGTGGTCATCTCTTGGAAGAAATGGTGGATTATCATGATATCATCTGCAGGCTGAGGTATGCCAGTGTTTCCAATGAGGGTGATTACCTAGAACATTCGTGGGGTTGAGAAGCCGAAGAAGAGAAGGACAGTTTCCAACCATTTTTGCTGGGTGTATGACGGATGTTGTATGCTCCGAGAGACAAATATTAATGTGTGGTGTCAGCGAAATGGAACTCGCTAAGGAGACCTAAAACTATAAGTTGCTGCTCGATTGAGGCTGAGGGAAGATCTGGAGGCATGTTGACAGGAAAGAATGGAGATATATGGGAGATGGTCCATAAATATGAAGGTTGGCAGGTGCTCGTGGTGGTCCTCAAGGGGGTCGTAGATTAAACTCAAGTGTTTTTCATCAATGTTGATGCAGCGTGACCCTAAATTATAGGGTCACATTTAATTAATTAAATAATAATCAATTTTATTTACGTTTTTAGCGGTCGTATTGGTCTAATTAAATAATTGAGATCGCATGTGATCTCAACGTTTATTTCGTAGAGTTTAAATGTAATTTGGGTCAATTAAATAATTTAGAGTCCAATTAAGGTAGTTAGAGGTCAATTAGGATAAAATTAGTTGTTAATTTTGATTTATTTGCTATTTTTGTAAACCCTCTCTCCTATATAAAGAGAGGTTAGCCCATTGTTTTAATCAGTCAATTATGAATCAAAATTGAGAATTATTCTCTCTATCTCTCTCTCGTTCCTCCTTCCCCACGCGATCTCCCGCGTTTCTTCTTCTCCAAAACCCCTCGTGACCGACGAGTTCTTCTTCTCGACCCCTCCTTTTCTCCACCGATATTCGCCCGCCAATTTGTTTTAATTTTTATCGTCGACGCCGGATCCGTTTGCATCAATCCCGCCAATTTGTTTTAATTTTTATCGTCGACGCCGGATCCGTTTGCATCAATTGGTATCAGAGCATGGATTTCGAATCGTTCCTACGATTCGACGATCCTGTCGACTATTGGTGTGCGAAGTTCGGGCTCCGCCGCCCATCTCATGATCCGTATCGTTCAAAGAAGTTCCAGCAACGACTTGACGCGTGCATCAAGGTGCACGCATGGTTGGACGCTCTAACCGACGAAGATCTCGCCGTCCACGACGAAAAGCTCGCTGCACACGAAGAATCCGTTGCTGTCCAGACCGTTTTAGAAGATAAAATCAATAAAAAGACTGCTGTCCAGGAGGTTTCGGACCTACCATCGCCGCCAAACTCAACCCCGGTGAGCCCCATCCTCCCAACAACTCCTTCGCAGGGCTTCCCCGGCCATTCCCCAACCCCGGTGGCCCCGATCCAGGGCCCAGCCCCGCTGGTGACCCCTCCCGCCACCCCTCCTGCCGCCTCCAATGCCCCATCGACCCGCGCCACTCGCCCTCTCACCACCTCTCCCCAGGCCTCCTCTCCTCCCGCCATCACCCTAACCCCACCGCACCTCCCCTCCCCGCAACCCTCTCCTCTCCCGCGCGCCACCTCACCCAGCACCCCCGCGCCGCCAACGCCCCCTCTTCCTCGCGCGCCGCCTCGCCAACGCCCCCTCCCCTCTTCCTGGCGCGTCGCCTCGCCAACGCCCCCTCCCCTCCTGCCTCTCGCGCGCCGCCCCACCATCACCCTCTCCCCTCCAGTTCTCGCCCCGCCCCTTCTTCCACGCCACAGCGCCCTGCTCGTCGCTCGACGCTGCCCCCCAGGTCCTCCCTCTTAAGCACTCTCTCGTGCGTGCCCGAAGCCACCGCCCAGGCTGCACCATCGTGAGCCCGCCGCCCCGGGTCGCGCCTTCAAGAAACCCTCAACCCGCGCGCATATAGCGCGAGCCCTAACCAAGAAGCCGAGAATGGCGGAAATCATTTCCACCGAATCCCCTCAATTGAGGGATTGGTTATTTAGGGAAATTTACAAAAGACGCCCTCAAGAAGACCCTCTTTGCAGGAGAACCAAAAGGAGAAAGAGGATAAGGGACAACGAAGGGGACGAAAATTGCACCCCTACCCCTGGTGGCGAAAAATTTTAAAGAGAAGGGCTGAAAACCAGAATTATGGGGATCCTCCTTATCCAAATAGGACTAGGGCATTGGTTTTTCCCTATATAAGGACCCCATGGCTCTACTTTTTAGACACATCTCCCCTTCTCCTCTCCTTGTGCCATTGCTTTATTATGGCTTCTCCAAGGACCATCTTCTCCATACCACACCAATTTTTTGAGCATCATGAGAAGGAGTCAACAGTCGAGACGCCGCCGCCGTACGCACCGCACATGTTCTTCAACCACAACGGCCGCACCTTTCCCGCCTGCACATGGATTCCGTCGTTCGCTCCGCATCAATTCTTCCAGAAGACGACGGAATGCACCGAATCATCCGCCAAGCCAGCAGTTCACGCAATTCGTCAGGAGCCGAATTTTTAAAGCGGTGGAGAGTTGATGCAGCGTGACCCCAAATTATAGGGTCACATTTAATTAATTAAATAATAATCAATTTTATTTACGTTTTTAGCGGTCGTATTGGTCTAATTAAATAATTGAGATCGCCTGTGATCTCAACGTTTATTTCGTAGAGTTTAAATGTAATTTGGGTCAATTAAATAATTTAGAGTCCAATTAAGGTAGTTAGAGGTCAATTAGGATAAAATTAGTTGTTAATTTTGATTTATTTGCTATTTTTGTAAACCCTCTCTCCTATATAAAGAGAGGGTAGCCCATTGTTTTAATCAGTCAATTATGAATCAAAATTGAGAATTATTCTCTCTATCTCTCTCTCGTTCCTCCTTCCCCACGCGATCTCCCGCGTTTCTTCTTCTCCAAAACCCCTCGTGACCGACGAGTTCTTCTTCTCGACCCCTCCTTTTCTCCACCGATATTCGCCCGCCAATTTGTTTTAATTTTTATCGTCGACGCCGGATCCGTTTGCATCAATCCCGCCAATTTGTTTTAATTTTTATCGTCGACACCGGATCCGTTTGCATCAAATGTGTATGGCCATACGGATGTATCGTCTAGAGATGGTCCCTGGGATGAGTTAAGGCAGATGCGACTCGCACTCCCGGGCATTGCATGGTTGGTGAGGGGTGATTTCAATGTGATGTAAAGAGTGGACGACAAGCATGACACGTGTGGAGATCATGATCAGGGATCTGATAGTTTTGCGTCACTGGTGGATGAGCTCGATCTTGAAGTGCTTGATTCGAGAGGAATTGTCACCAAGGTACAGGAATGCGGTATGCGTATTCGTTCCAATATGCCACCGCATAGTGAATAAGCAAAATGCAGACATGTACACAGGATATATGCAGTTGTATGCGGTTTTCTAATTTTCAATTATAAATAAATGGATAGATATAGATATTTACAACTTTTGAATTTACGCAATAAAAGTGGAATTACATACTTTCATGTACAGCTCATGAACAATATCGGTTGATAATGAAGTTAGCATGTGATAATGCTAATAGCTGATTCACCGATATATAACAACCAAAAATTACACAAATAACCTTAAGCTAATGATTAGTTGTATTCAAAAAAAGTATATCTTTAAGTCTATAGAATTAAGTATTGATTGAAATTTAAAAAGATAGCCCCAAAATTTTAGAGAACTAAAAACCCTTTATATTTGAAAATTTGCATCAACATTTCTTATTGTTGTCAAGTATTCCTTCCAACATGATGCACTCAATTGTTTTCGAATGCTTACTATACATCAATAGTATATAAGAAACCAAAGCCACAAATGTGACATATGTGATAAGAAGAAAACAAACATGTCATTGATGGTGCATGCAAATGATATATCTTGAACATGTAAAGAGAAATTGGATAATAGTAATATTAGTAGAAATATGTGAGATAAGAGGTAAAGACAAAAGGCCAAAACGCAAGAAACAGTAGCAATAAAAAATGTAGTAGACAAAATATATGGTTTTATGCGGTTGTATTTTTAGCTTTAAAATAAATGGTAATTCATTATTAATGTTTGGGTTAATATCACGTGTGCCCTTAACTTGGGCAATATCAATTATGCCCCTCCTTTTTTTTGGAATGTCGTGCATCCGGTTTTATCATGTATGCCCTTCGTCTTAGTTGTCGTCCATCCACATCCAAAACGGGCGTTAACTTTTGGACATAAGGGTAATTTCTAACTAATACACAGGGTAAATATGTCATTTTATAAAAACCCTCTTTTTGTATTTTTCTCCATCCTACTACATCCGCCAGTCTCCACCTCTTTCGCCCCCACCTCCTCCTCTGCCCTAGTATATGGATTTCCAACTTCATATGGACCACGACCGAGCCCTGACCTGAAGGAGATTAGCAACTGGAGGTGTCCTGAATCACGACAGCAGGGGTTGTTGCAGTTGCTTGGAGGACTCTCGTCCATCTACTTCTTTGTTGGCTCTATGATGGCGGAGGAGCAAAGAAGACACAAATCCAGCAATAAAGTTTTGGATGTGGCTCAACACGGGGCACTGGAGATGCATGAGATGTGGCATTTCAGTGGTGTTCTGCTCAAATGGAGAAGCTCTCTATTGCATGATCTGATGGAGGGGACAATGTCGTGGTACTCTCACCAGATGTTCTTCTTTGTGATAACTTGCAGAGCGGGTTTACTGTAAAAGATGGCCTCCAACCTATAGTTGAAAGGAAGCTCTGCTCAAGATGCTTGTGGAGGTGATCGCAGGGGGTGAGTTTCGTTGTCGAGGAGAGGACTCGGAGTTCCTCGGATCTAGCGATTGATGGGTTCCTCAAGCTCGAAACGGGTAACGGCGGTGGAGGATGTCTTGTAGCGTGAAAATCCCCTTTCTTTTTTGCCATAGGCGGTTCAAGCGAGCGAAGGCGCTCCACGAGTCGGAGATTGACAACAAGAGATGGGTCGAAAGAGGTGAGTGGCGGAGGAGGAATTCAAGATCGGAGGGGTTGGGTGGAGTAAGAAGTCGAGGTGGATGGGATGGGGGAGGAGGAGGAGGGATGGGTTGGTTGGTTGGTTGGTTGGTTGGTTTTAACAACTTTGCCCCTATTAACCACATCATAGTTTGAATAAACCATGGATTAGTTCAACTGACTGACGACGGCCAAACTAAGGGAAGTGAAAAAGTAATAATTATGCAAGAAGTAAGGGCACAGCTGATATTCCAAAAAATGGAGGGGCATAGCCGATATTGCAGAAGTTAAAGACACAAGTGATAAAACCTTGAATGTTTTATTTTTTGAACAAAATAGATTTTTCAAAATTCAAAAATAAAAGTTGAGTACGTAGCTATAAATATAAAATTCGATAATGAGATCATGTAAGCATTGCTTGAATGTAAGTTTTATTCTCATTAATACAAGCTAAAAAATAATAGAAATAAAAATCAAAGTCTATGTAATATATCAAATCTAGCTAGAATGCCAACTAATTACAATGTTGCAGAAATCAATAGTCGATACTCGGTCGGCCATGTCATTGATTAAGAATTAATCATCAGTCGGTCGACTAGTCAGATATAGTCAGGCTTAAGTTAGTTTTGATTTTTTTTAATTATTTTAAATATATAGATCGATTTAGGACCAAAGATCTTTCTCAAGTACGATGCATTAAGGACGAGGAAGGTCATGTGCTTGTTACTCAGAAGGATATAAAGACTAGGTGGGAGCAGTACTTCCATAAACTTTTCATTGGGGAAGGAAATAGAGATATCACTTTGGGTGATCTAGCTTGTAGTGAAAGTTACTTGAATCGTGCAAGCTATAGACGGATAAAAAGAAAGGAAGTAGAGGAGGCTTTGAAGGTTATGAGACCCGGGAAAGGTGTAGGACCGGATGACATCCCTGTAGAAGTATGGAGAGTTTTAGGTGAGCGTGGTTTGACTTGACTTACGAATCTATTCAATGTTATTTGGCGAAGCAAGAAAATGCCTGAAGATTGGAGGAGGAGTATTGTGGTGCCTCTTTATAAGAATAAAGGAGACATTCAAATTTGTTCAAATTATAGAGGTATCAAGATGATGAGTCACACTATGAAAATTTGGGAACGTGTGATCGAAAGAAGGTTGAGGCAAGTTTCCAACATAAAAGAAAACCAATTCGGATTCATGCCAGGTCGCTCAATGATTGAAGCCATCCATTTGCTGAGGAGAACAATGGAGATTTATAGAGCTAAAAGGAAGAAACTCCACATGATCTTTATTGATCTGGAGAAGGCTTGTGATTCTGTCCCACGAGAGATATTGTGGAGAGTGTTGGAGAAGAGACAAGTACATGTCCTATACATTAACCTCATAAAGGACATGTATGATAAGGCTTTATCTTGTGTAAGGACCCCATCTGGGAAGACTGGATATTTTGACATCAACATTGGTTTACATCAAGGCTCAGCTTTGAGTCCATTTCTTTCTACTTTGATTATGGACGAGTTGACAAGTGACATTCAGGATGAGTTACCTTGGTGTATGTTATTTGCTGATGATATTGTGTTAATTGACGAGACTAGAGATGGAGTAAATGAGAAGCTTGAGGTCTGGAGACATGAGTTAGAGACTAAAGGATTTCGTATAAGTAGTGCTAAGACGGAATATATGGAGTGCACCTTTGATGGAAGCAATGGTGAAGGAATCGATGTGAAGATTGGTGACGATAACATTCAAAAGAGAGATTCCTTTAGATATCTGGGATCTATTCTGCAACATGATGGGGAAATTGATGGAGATGTCACTAATAGAATAAGTGTCGGCTGGCTAAAGTGGAGAGGAGCCTCTCCTGTTCTCTGTGAAAAGAAAATTCCTTTAAAAATTAAAGGAAAGTTTTACAAAACAGCTGTGAGACCTGCTATGCTTTATTGATCCGAATGTTGGCCTGTGAACCATAAACATGTGCAAAGAATGAATGTAGCAGAAATAAAAATGTTAATGTGGATGGGTGGACACACACGTAAAGATCGGATTCGGAATGATGTAATCAGAAAGAAAGTTGGTGTAGCTCCGATCGAGGATAAGATGCGAGAAAATCGCTTAAGATGGTTTGGACATTTGCAAAAAAGATCAGCTGATGCACCAGTTAGGAGATGCGAGTGTTTGGATGTTGAGCCGGCTAAGAGAGGGCGAGGACGGCCCAAGAAGTGTTGGAAAGAGACCATACGAAGGGATCTTAGTTTTGTGGATATAAGCTCGGGATTGACTCAAGATAGATCTGAATGGAGGCGAAGAATCCATGTAGCCAACCCTACTTAATTGTGGGAAAAGGCTTTGTTGTTGTTGTAGATCGATTTATATATATATACTTATATATTTGCATAGGTTTACACATTCAATAATATAATATATTCATAAAATCATAACAAGAATACTACACCTATTAAAAAATAATGTTCATAAAAAAAGAAATTGATAAAAATAAATAGTATAAATGTACTAACCAATAGCATTAATAGTGAATGAATAGCACGTAAAATTGAATCATCGCTATATAGATGTTTATAGTAACAAATAGTGTTAACATTAACAATATACAAAATTGAATAACATAAACAGTTGATATGCCTTAAATCCTAAAACCTATTTGAACAACCATATTCGACACCCTCCCCAAGAAGGGCGAGCAAAGCATGTCATCATGTCATACCAGTACAGTGGTCTCGCTGCCCAGTCAGCGAGCTTGGGCAGCTAGGGGGAGTACGTTCAACCCCCTTGCAAGATCCATTTGCATCTGGGATCTGTTTGTACTGGAATAGTATATAAACTCCTTAGTACAACATGATAGCATATGCGGCCCAAGCGGCCAATTTTCTGAACACTGGGAAAAACTGTCGGCAACGAATTTACATAGGTTTACATTTGTCAAATCAGTTTATTGACTTCAAACTAATACCATAAACACTTCTGGCCTTTACAGTTTGCAGATTCAAGAAATGCTTTACATGTAATGGTTGTCTAACAGATCTCTAGGAATTCCATCTTTATTTATTGTCAAATTGTGTTTTTCGCGTGCGGATATAAGAATGGTTAGTTTTCAAAAGAATTAATTGGTCTTATTTTTCTAGGGCAACCATCCGGAAAAATTAGTGATACATCTATTAATTCCGAGATTATTAAAGATAGATAGAAATAGCAAAAATAATTGGAATATTAACTGTTGGAGTATTTGGTCATGCGCCTCGATGTAGATGGGTAAATGGATACCTTCAGGATCCATTTACTACCCCATCCCAGTGTTTAGTCTCGCATCTACCAGTGATGGGACTTGGAGGCTCTGTGAAGGCTATATAAGGATCCCCAGACCTCCTGTATCCATTGAGAAAAAGGAATAGAATATCCTCCCCTTTGAGGGCTTCTCTCGTGATTTCATCCCGCTCCTTAGGGAGTAGGGTTCCACGTAAAAATCTCGAGCTCCAAATTTTATCTTTCTGTTATATGCTCTGTTTATCATTTCCGCTAACGCATTCCCCATTTTTTAACATGGTATCAGAGCGGGCTCGATTCTCAAGGATTTTATATTTTTTTTCGAGATTCAATTCTAGGGTTTCTATTGAAACCCTATTTTTGTTCGTATTTGTGATTAAGAATCGGAGGGTTGCTTCTTGAAACCCTAAGTTTCGACGGCAATCATCATCAAGCATCTCCAACCATCTCTTCTCCACGCGGAGCCCATCATCCTCCAGTAGCATCACCCAGATGCGTCGCCAAATCCAGATCTCTAAACGGATGTTCGAAGGAAACCACTTGGCGGCGCACCCAACTCGCTCGGTTGCGCACCTCCGCACCTGCGTGAGGGGACCTCTATCGACAGGGTCCAGGCACTCCCATGGTGCCCTCCTTCCATCGTGCGCAGGCACCGCACAGTTTTCCCTGCATTCGGCTGTCGACATCTTTATCCCAGGAGAAACCCTCGCTAGCAACACGATGGCAGCGCGAAACCAGTGGCGGACCCAGGATTAAAGATTAGGTAGGGCACATCCATAAAAATAATTTTCAAATCTTGATGGACTTTGCGATTGATCCTTAATTCAAGACACTATACTCATATGTAAGACAAACTTGATTTATATACATTGAATCTTTTCATATTATTTTTAGTTAACACCATCCGGATTGAGTTAATAACAAAAGATTTGAAGTTGATTTCTAATTATCATGTAATTTAGATGCATGCAATTCTAATCTCGCAAAAAAATGACGTATATTTCATCGATATACGTCAAAGCAGCTTGATACGATAACTGCACTTAAGCACGATGCAAAAACATGCAACAGTAGAGAGCTATGCATGCAAGCAAGATGAAAATTGGTTCTTGAGCCGCGAGGGAGGCATGAGTACAGTTGTAGTGGGCATGCAAGGGGGCTAGGAGCATGGTGCGCTCGTGAGGGAGGAGACGCGGTAACAATGGGTTCTTGAGGGAGCCGAAGGTGTGGCGCGTCTAAGAGGGAGGCGGTAGTGCAGCGAGTCAGCTAGGGAGACCAAAGCGCAGTGCATCTGAGAGGAAGGTCGGGTTATAATGGTTTCTCAAGAGAGCCGAGACACACTACGTCTGAGACGGGGATGGAGAAGTGGTGCCGAAGGCAGAGGTGCAGGTTAGTGAGGCGGTCGGGCCACGACAACTTATGTTCAAAGAGGGGCGGGTTGGAGTGACAAGGCTTTCAACCTTCAATATTTCAATAGGAGGGGGGCACAAAGGTACATTGAATTGGTTTTGATGGGGAACAAAAGATGGAAGCTCAAAGGGTTGAAAAACTTAGGGGGGCACGTGCCCCACCTGGACAAAGCATAGGTCCGCCACTGCGCGAAACCCTCAAGCACCCTCGAATCCTGCAGATGGCGGCACCGCGCACCTCACCGAGCGGTACGGGCGACGCCGCACAGCTTCCTCTCCCCTTCCACTCGTGCTTCTCACGGGCGCTCCTCCCTGGCGTGCGCTGCAGCTCTCTCCCTGGCGACGCAACAGCCAAGACTCCAAATAGCCACTGCAACCCCCCCCCCAACTCATGTGAGATCGATGCTTCAAGTCCCTGCCACCCGCACCTCCCTTCGGCGGCGCACCTCCAGTGATCGGCCCTCCAACGGTCGACGACGAGCGGCGATCACCCTCGTGACTCCATGCTGATCCAGGTGCTCCTTTCCTGGAGCCCTATGTGTAGGCGGCGATGGCTTGGCCACTCCCCCTTTCCTCGCAGCTTCAAGTGGTGGGGGCGCGCAGACCACTCAGGCGATCTTCCAGCGACATTGCGGCATCATAGGCCTGCCCCTCTCCATCGCGAGCTCCTCAGCGATCGCGATGGCGACGCAGAGTCTTCTCCAGAAATGTCCCGCGTGGGGGCAGCAGGCGTTAGAGAGAGGGGATCCCATCGTTGGGAACCCTAAGGCTGCGACCATTTAAAAAAATGGGGCTTAGTTTCTTTTTGGGGGGCTTAGTTTCTAGGCTCAAGGACCCGATGAGTTTAAAAAAATAAAACTGCAGGGATATTTCATGAAGCCCAAAGAAGGAAGTTGTGGTTTTTTAATTAACAAAAAGTGGGGGAGGGGTTGTCTCTTTTTGGGCATGTTGGGCCGTTTCTAAAAAATAATGGAGAGACAAAAAAGAGGGAAATCTGCTGGCAGCTTTTGTATGGGCCCAAAACGGGGTCGAACGATTTCTGGTTAGAAAAAAAGGCGCGTACAAAGGAAAAAGCCATACGCAAAATATTTGAAAAAGAGAGAAAAGCCAAAAAAATGACAACGGCTTATTTGAAAAAAAAATGACTACAGAAAAATGAATGGTTGATAGAAAAGTCGAAGAAAATTTTTGATGGCTTATTTGGCATTGTTTCCCCGGTTTATTGTCTTCTCCCAACTTGGTCGACGATTGTCATTCCGACCAGTACGGGAGAAAGGGGGAGTATGTGTAGAGTTCTCCGACATCATCACTCTGACAATTCAGATTCCAGTACCGGTTCAAAGACATATTTCTGATAACAGTCCAGGTGCCCGTTCAGTTGTTCAGACTCTACAGTTGTTCAGACTCGACGTCAGATTTTTTCCGAGTCTTCAGTTTCAAACACGCACATGTATGCGGTCTTTTCAGATGAGCGCATGTATGCCATCTTTTGTTGTGGTCCCCACCATTCTTCTTGTTTTATCGGTCAGAGACTTCATGTGAGCCATAGGGACTCCAGAGTAGATGATCATTCCCTATGTCATGTGGGCAAGGGTTTTCATATAGTATC
The DNA here is from genome assembly GCA_037367405.1 of Ottelia alismoides. Classification (NCBI taxonomy): domain Eukaryota; kingdom Viridiplantae; phylum Streptophyta; class Magnoliopsida; order Alismatales; family Hydrocharitaceae; genus Ottelia; species Ottelia alismoides. Next base: position 105,975 of record JAZKJV010000188.1, on the reverse strand, counting down.
ATAGGTACTCCAGAGTAGAGTGCCATTTTCTGTGCCAGATGGGAGAGACCCAGTTTTCCGACGAGGAGACTTTTCAGACTCCATTCTCCAGCGATCGTGACTCCGACGAGGATTGCACTTCCATGGCCTTTTTTCAGTTCGACCCTTTTCAGAGATGCTGCAGTTGTCCACAGGTTGTGACGGGCCAGAGTACTCCGACGAGGAGACTCACTTCAGTTGCAGTGACTCTGACAGGCGCAGTTCAAAGCACATGCTATCCGACGAGGAGATTCAGTTGACTCGCACTCCAGCTTGTTCGTCCTCCTCACCTGCACGGCATGAGAAGCAACATCCTCGACAGCAGCCGACAGTTGTGCGCGTTGAGTTGATATTGTCTGTAGTGCCATGTAGCGTGAGTTGAGTTTCTTTCCGTTTGTCCAAGCTGAGCATTGCATGCTCCAGCTTGAGGGGGAGTGTTCGAGTATTTGGTTGTGCGCCTCTTATGATGTAGATGGGTAAATGGATACCTCCAGGATCCATTTACCCCATCCCAGTGTTTAGTCCCGCATCTACCAGTGTTGGGACTTGTAGGCTCTGTGGAGGCTATATAAGGAACCCCAGACCTCATGTATCCATTGAGAAAAAGGAATAAAATATATGCCCCTTCGAGGGTTTCTCCCGTGGTTTCATCACGCTCCTTAGGGAGTAGGGTTCCACGTAAAATCTCGAGTTCCATATTTTATCTTTCTGTTATATGCTCTGTTTATCATTTCCGCTTCCGCATTCTCCATTTTCTAACATTAACAACGATTAAAAAAACTTCCAACAGAATTGGCATGAAGCGGGGAAGAAAAGCGCTTCAATATTATCATTAGAAACTGGTTAAAACAAACTAAAAGGCATACCTTCAACACTGCTGCTCGGAACAAATCTGGGCGAGCATTTATAGCAGATGCAACCAGAAGTCCACCCGCACTATATCCCCAACCTGCAAGTTTTGTCTCTTCGACAATATTTCTCCGGATTAGGAATTCAGCACATGATATATAGTCTGCAATTGAATTTTGCTTTAGAGTGCATTTTCCATCAATATGCCATTTTTTGCCTTTGCCTCCACCACCCCTGAAACAGCTAGAATCGTAAGATTTTTCCTAAAAAGGTTGGCCAGGATATATTTTCGAAAAGCAAGTTTGCATGAATTTCATATGTATTTGATAGAAAATTTCACAAGCATCTTTTTTTTGAGATTTTCACAAGCATCTATGTCCAGTTCACTAAAGTTTTAAAGCATCTACAATGTGAATACACCATAAAACTTAAATTTCTTCCCATCGTTTACTTCAATTATGAAATGAAATTTTACTTCTGACAAGCTGGCAATTTTAGACTGATCATGCTGACTAGTCGGTCCAACTGTGCAGTTCAATAGAATGAGCAAATAGAGTAATTATTCAGTCACTAGTCAGACAACTAATAAAAAATGTGATTATAATTATAATTTTGTTTCTCAGAACTTTTTAAGATACACAATCACTGATTGGAATTGAATCAGTACTTTAACCTTTTCAACTATTAAAGACCAATGCTCTATTTGTTTTGGCCAAAAAGGGGGAAGCACGCTATGGTGCATGCCTCAAATATATTAATATAAAGGGGAAAAGAGATATACAAGTCAAGACTTAAGAAGAGTCCAAGCATGAAAAAAACCATTCTCATGGTAGTACCGTTCACCAGAAAAGATTACCCCATTTCTAGCTAGTCATATGGACCACTTTGTAGCAATTGGAAGCAGGAAGGTCTTCAACAGACCGAAGTTTTTCTTAGTTCATGGAATCGAAAACGTCTCAAGGCTCTGAACATTCAGCCAAGTAGCTCCAAGTTCCTGCCATATCAAGGAAGTTTTTCTACAATGGAAAACTGTGTTCAATGGATTCTATCTCAGTGCAACAAGGTGGGCAAGTATTAGGGGCACCCACGAACAGTCTAGAGCAACGATCCCTGGTCAGTATACACCTCATCCGCAATAGCCATAGTAAAATGCAAATCCAGCTCCATAGTTTCAGATCCCAACTAAGCATGCAGTCACGAACTAGTACGGCATCAACATCGCCGGTGGCTTGTCAACTGATTTGTATGCACGTCTAACCAAAAAATCTCGACCCCTACAAGCCCAATGGTCCCTACAACCCGACGGACCACGTATCTGACTCAGGTAATCTAATAGATGAAAGAACTCCTCTAGGCGATGATCCAAAAAATCTGAAAGGAAAGAGCACATCCAAACTCCATCATCCCAACAATCCGCTATACGTGTTTCCTGTGCTGAGGATAAAGCGAAGAGATGTGGAAATCATGAGGTTAGTGTGCCGCAATCCGTCCAATTGTTAGTCAGAAATAAAATGAAGATCCAACGCCCAAAGATGGGTGAAAATTTTCTTGAAATGGTGTCATCATAGAACGAATGCCTTTCCAAAAGGCTGAGTAGAAGGTTATGTGATGCACTAGGCTCTCCTGCACCAAAATGCCATAAATCTTGCGAATAAGTCTGCAACAAAGATGCTCGCCACTACCCCATATTCTAGCAACCCACTTCATAAAAAGTGCCTTGTTCATGGATTTTAGACGAGAGATTCCTAGGCCACCAAGAGCTTTAGGTAAAGTAGCAGTCTCCCCCTCAATCATACGAATTCCCTTCCCAATCTGACCAGAGCTGGACCAAAAACTTTGCAGCATAATTGTCTCTATGCACCGGACCAGAGTTGGACCAAAGCTCTATAAATATATAATAATATATGCATCACTATACAAAAATAAATACCTAAATATTTTTTATTGTGTTATTACAAAATTATCCATTATTATTTGAAGAAGCAAGAAAAAAACAAATGAATTAAAAAATATTGTGGTACCTTTAAGTAAGAAAAAAGAGATGCACTCTTCTTAGAAAGAATACATAGATATATAAATTGTGCAAATTAAAAGGACGTCCAATTGATAAGTCATATAATGAAGTTATGGTAGAGACTAATTAAATAAAAGTTGAGAGATGTTTCAACAATCCCAGACAGACGGGATAAAAGCCTAGTATATCTTCAAATAAGGTCAAATAGAAACAAGATTCTGAAAAAACATAATGCGGAAGCGAAAATAGATTAAAAGCAAAAACCAATACATTGGAGATTTTACGAGGAATCCTACTCCATGAGGAGCAGAATGAAACTATAGGAGAACGCCTTAAAGGGTGGATTCTTCTATTTCACTCTCAATGAGTACAGGGGTCTGCAGCTCTTTATATAGCCCCACTGACTTTCCAAAGTCCCACCAATATATGATGTAGGATTATTCTTCACGGTATGGTAATTGGATCCATAGGTCTAGTTACCCACCTAGGTCATTCTCCATTCCAACACTTACTCTCGAGCTGGAGCATGCAATGCTCAACTTGGATAAACAATAAGAAGACACGAGGTCACTCGATGAATACATGACACTACAGACCAACGACTCAATGCATACTCTATTGGTTGCTACTGAGGACATTTCTTCGCATGTCATGCTAGTGAGGATGAACTGAAGGTCTGATCTCTATAATGAGTCTCTTTGCTGTCAAAAACCAGTGGGGGTTAGAGTAAATATGGGGGGATTTGGCTTCGAATGCATGTTTTTTCGTGTCATGGGAATATTTATACGTGGGTCTCTTAATGCGGGTCGTTCTCGAGACCTTGAAGTGGGTTCTCTCTCTTGGGAACTCGAAAGGATTTCGTACCAGAGTTTACTGTCATTGGAGTGTGTTTTCTAGCATGGAGTTGGTCTTTGAGTAGAATCTCTAAAAACATAAATATGCTTTTCTTGTACTCTCTCCCCCTTTCTCCATACTTGTCAGAATGTGGAGGGGTACTCAACCAAGTTGGGAGAACAATTGAATAGGGAAAAAATAAAATTCATCATTTTTTTCTTTTTTGTGCTCTCTTTTTTTGCACAAATCATCTTATTTCTCTTCTTTTTTAGAAATCACCTTCATATTTTTTTTCTTCGACTTTCTCTCTTGTTTTAAGCCATATCTTTTTCTCGCATACAATACGACCCAATTGGGCCCAAAATCCTTGGTCGTTTTTTGGCCTCGTCCATTTTGTTCCCTCTCTCTCTATTTGCAACTCCCTCTTTTTAATACATATATAATTATCCCACTTGAGGACCCAAATACCCCCTCCCTCCTTTTCAATCAGCAGTTCTGCAGGGCACGTAGGTCTTAAAAAAAATAGTAAGCGAAAGGGTCATCGGCCCTCGTTTTCCTTCTTTAGGGTTCCCGATGGGGAACCCATCTTGCAGGCTGCAGCTGCTATGAAGATGTGATCTGGAGGAGCAGTCGGTGTCGCCACGAGCAAAGGAGAGCAATCCCAGAGGGGGGCTTGGTCGCAGGGAGGGGCGCCAATGGAGGAAGAATCTACAACATATGGATACGGCGAGTGATGTTTGCAAGGACTGCATTGCCAATAGTTTGTCTGTCGTGGCCTGAGGGTGATGCTGATGGAGGAGACCTAGGTCCATCACCTGGAGACGTGGTGTTGGCTGATCGGGGATGAGGTGCACGGAGATGCGTACTATACATGTGCGGAGGATGTTTGGAGTCACCGCATGACCCCCCCTGCCTTTTCTTTATCTACCCATGCACGGAGGTACGCATTGTACTCATGGGGCCTCTTGGAGAAGATGTACGCATGTTTCATGGAGGTGTGCCAGCCTTTGTGCATGGAGGAGGCATCGTGATGTGCTAGCGTCGTAGGAGGGGCCTCGTTGTGAACTTCGATGAGATCGTAGACATGAAGGTGCTAAATGATCGCAACGCCTATGTGAGAAGGGTTCTAGATTGTGTGGAATAAGCATGGGCTACCTGGAGGTGAGCGCAACCACCTTTGAAGGCATTGGTTGCATGGAGTTTGCCTGGAGATAGCAACCTTTCCTGAAGGGAGGCAGTGATGCCACCGTCCATGATGCGCCCCTTTTCCTGGAGAGACTTGTGTGGGGAAACTTAGGGTTCCAGTAAGGAACCCTCGCTGAAATATGCTGTGGAGATAACGTGTTAGGAATTTTCACAAGATGGTTCTGTGCATTAACATTTTTTTCATGACAATCCTCAAAAAACTTTACAAATAAGATGGCGGACCGTAATCTCCATGAAACTTTGAAAACTGAAACCCGATCTTCAAATACTGATAAACATGAACATAATCTATGATTCATAAGAACAAGATAATAATCGAACTTCGAAATAAAATCAACTCTCCTGAAAAATCAACTTGCTCCGATACCATGTCGAAAAATATAATACGAAAACAAAAATAGATCAAGAGCAATAAACAATGAAGAACAGTTGAGATTTTAAGCGGAAACCTACTCCGTGAGGAGCGAGATGAAATCACAGGAAAATACCTCAAAGGATGGATTCTTATATTTCATCCTCTCAACGAGTACAAGGGAGTGGGGCTCTTTATATAGCCCCACTGACTCTTCAAAGTTCCATCAATAGACGATGTGGGACTATTCTTCATGGTGTGGTAATTGAATCCTGGAGAGGTGCAATTACCCACCTAGGTCAATCTCCAACATAGATTAATGCCCAATAAATCATTTCGATATCAAAACCAAGGATCAAACATGACTCCTTAATTTTTACATTGGCAATTGAATGAATTAACAAAGCACCTAATAGCGGAGGTGCCTCGAATCTCGATGCACCATGCATGTTGCAAATCGTAAAATAAAACATAAAGTCAGCATAAAGCTCAAGTTTCAGAAGGAGATTCTGAAGTGTAAGGATTTTCAATTAAGTAGAACCAAGATAATATAACATGGAGAATCTATGACAATGCAATTGGATATGCGGCAGAAATAAAGCTTAGAATACATTTGATTAAGAATAACGATACTTTAACAAACTTAGGCTCGATTTTTCAAAGGGATGGATGGATCAATGGAGATGTTCCTCATATAATTAATATCATGTGGATGAAGTGAATAGGAGTACAAATGTTCTTTATTGCAATAAACTTCGAGGATCGAAGAAAATTACTATAAAGTTGTAGTAAGACCTGCAAAACTTTATGGTAGCAAGTGCTGGACAGCTAGTTAAAGATATGTACAAAGAATGTCTATATCTAAGATGAATATGCCCTGGCTGAAGTATAGTCACAAAAAGGAGTGACTTCACAAGTAGAGTATCAAACAAAAGTTTAGTGTAGCATCAATAGAATATAAAATGAAAGATACATGGCTAAAGTGTTTTGAACATGTGCAAAAATGACTATCAATTGTTCCATTTCGAAAGTGTTAGCATTTAGATGAAAATCCCGGTAAGTTGGGGGCAGACCAAAAAATATTTGAAGGAGACTATTACGAAGGATATAGCTTTTTTAGATCAAGGCAAGGTGTGACCCAAACTAGATGTGTGCAAAAACAAAGTCCATGTCATAAACCACTCAACTTCTGGAGGTTATAGTTTTTATCGCCCGAAGATTGTTTATTCTTTTTCAGAGATTCACTGTTTACTAACTTTTGCAAGCTGTATTTTTTGTGAATATGTCTGATCTGTATGATGAATCACAAGTGATATTTAATATTATTCATGCATTTAATTTAGATAATGAAATTGTGTTTAATGAAGCGCTTATATAAAATTAGATAGACGCATCAGCTTCTCGAGTATGATCTGTTAGAGTATGCGTCAGCAGGTAGGTAATTGTATTCCTCCAGGGTCCAATTACCACTCTCTCTTATGTTTAGTCTCACATCGATTATTCGTGGGAATTGGAGATTTAGGAGGGTTATATAAGAATTCCCACACCAATTGTATCAGATGAGAAACTTCAATAGAAGAATCAACTCTTAGTAGCGTTCTCTCGTGGTTTCGTCCCGTTTCTCACGTAATAGGGTTACACGTTAAATCCAGCAAAGGTGTGACCCAAACTAGATGTGTACAAAAACAAAGTCCATGACATAAACCACTCAACATCTGGAGGTTATAGTTTTTGTTGCCCGAAGATTGTTTATTTTTTTCGGAGATTCATTGTTTACTAACTTTTGCAAGCTGTTTTTTTTGTGAATAGGTTTGATATGTATGATGAATCACATATGATTTAATATTATCCATGCATTTAATTTAGATAATGAAATTGTGTTTAGTTAAGCATTTATATAAAATTAGATAGACACATCAACTTCTCGAGTACGATCTATAAGAGTATGCGTCAGCAGGTGGGTAATTGCATTCCTCCAAGGTCCAATTACCACACTCTTTTATGTTTAGTCTCACGTCGATTACTCGTGGGAATTAGAAATTCAATGGGGGTTATATAAGAATTCCCACACCAATTGTATCAGATGAGAAACTTCAATAGAAGAATCAACTCTTAGTAGTGTTTTCTCATGGTTTCGTCCTGTTCCTCACGGAATAGGGTTACACGTTAAATCCAGATGTTCTTTAATGTTATATATGTTTATCTCTGATATTATACTTATGCATTGTCAATTTCTAACATGGTATCAGCGTGGGTTCGATTCTCGAGAATTTATTTTATATTCTTGATTTGTTCAAGATTCGGCTAAAAGAGCAGATTTGATTCTTGAGTTTATGTTCATCTATCGTTCGAGATCTACTTATGTTCGAGATTTATGAGTTTTAGGGTTTCTGTTGAAACCTATTTCAGCACGACGGCTAGGGTTTGTTCATTTCGCAAAACCCTAGATCAAGATCTTCTAGCAACAGGCCATGCCTCTGATTATCATCTTTTCCACACGCGTGTATCTCGAGGCAATGCAGAACAATCAAGACCGAGCAGCAAGCACAAGCAATCTCCTTGTAGAAGGATCATGGCCCATAGGCGGTGGCGCCATCTCCGCGTGTGTTGGGGTTCCATATAGGAACCCAAGACGATGATGAAGAGAAGCTACAAGAGGTGGTGATTTCGGCATCATGGTGAAATCCATTTTCAAGTGATCTCCAAATGCAATACAACACTCATGTAAAAAAATGTAAGAAGAAGGAGGAGAAGGAGGAGGCGACGCACGCAACCACCAAGCGCAGGCTCTAAACCTCATTCCGATCTACAACACCACCCGATCTCAATCGTACCGCATCCTCATTCTAGGCGACATCTACAGGAAGCAGAAAGCCCTCCTCGTACTGATGTATTCCTCATCCCCAGACGGAGATCGCACATGAGGGAAGCTGCAGCAGCATCTAGCATCACCGCGGGCGATGGGTCTTGTCCATCAACAACGGCGATCACAAAGAAAGAGCCTATCAGGGTTAGTGTCCTTCGTGAGAGGGGTTCCCAATCGGGGAACCCTAAATAAAGGGTCAAGGGTCCAGCATGTTTGGCCCATTTTCTTTTTTGTGATTTAAAAAAAATGTGGGGATTGCTACAAGTTCCAAAAAAATAGAGGAACCTAGCAAAAAAAGGTGCGTACAAAAAAAAGAAAAGTCATATGCAAAGAAAAAATGATTAAAATTTTGCAAGAAAAAGGCCGTAAAAATTAAAACGGCTCATTACCAAAAAAAGAGGGGGAGATGGCTATTAAAAAAAGAAATAGCCAAGAAGTTCATTTGATTCTGTTTCCCCATCTTCATGTCTTCTCCCAACTTGGTTGATGTCATCTATTCTGACCAGTATGGGAGAAAGGAGGAGTATGTGTAGAGCATTCACTCAGATTCAGACTCTACATATTGGTTCAGTGTCTCCAGTTCAAGGCAACCTCAAGGTCGTGAAAATGCGAAGAGGAAAGACCAAAATCCGTCAAGTCAGTGACGATTGCCAAATTGCATCGAAATCGACATGTCAGCAAAATTTTGCCAACATTTCGAGCCATGGTAGAAATTCTGAGAATCTAAGTAGAAAGGTAGGGAAATTAGAACAAGATGAGAATCAACAACAATAACAACAAAGCCTTTTCCCGCAATTAAGTAGGGTCGGCTACAGGGATTCCTCGCCTCCATTCAGATCTATGTTGGGTCAATCCCGGGCTAATATCCAAAAAACTAAGATCCCTTCGTATGGTCTCTTTCCAACACTTCTTAGGCCGTCCTCGTCCTCTCTTAGCCCGTTCAATATTCCAACACTCGCATCTCCTAACCGGTGCATCAGTCGATCTTCTTTACAAATGACCAAACCACCTTAAGCAGTTTTCTCGCATATTATCCTCGATCGGAGCTACACCAACTTTCTTTCCCTTGCCTCATTCCGAATCCGATCTTTACATGTGTGACCACACATCCACCTTAGCATTTTCATTTCTGCTACAGTCATTCTCTACACATGTCTATGGTTCACAGGCCAACATTCTGATCCATAAAGCATAGCAGATCTCACGGCTGCTTTGTAAAACTTTCCTTTAATTTTTAAAGGGATTTTCTTATCACAGAGCACAACAGAGGCTCCTCTCCACTTTAGCCAGCCTGCATTTATTCTATAGTAACATCCCATCAATTTCCCCATCATGTTGCAAAATAGATCCCAGATATAGAATCTCTCTTCCGAATGTTATCGTCACCAATCTTCACCTCGATTCCTTCATCATTGCTTTCATCAAAGGTGCACTCCATATACTCCATATTAGCCCTACTTATACGAAATCCTTTAGGAGGCATTTGGTACGCGGGTTAAGGCAGGTTAAACTGGTAGAGGGTAACCCATTTTTGAGTTTTGGTGTTTGGATAGAGGGTTAAACTGGAGGTGGGTTAGAAGTGGGTTTGTTGTGATATGAGTGTATTGGAGTTTGAAAAGTGAGTAGTTATTGTGATGTGATTGTATTGAAGTTTGAAAAAGTGAGTAGAAGTGGAGTAGTTTATAATTTTTATATGATATGACGGTATAATATATTATTTTTTGATAGGATTGATGATGTAAAATTGATTTATTTAATTTTTTAAAAAAGGAATAAAGTGGGGCCCGCATGAGAGAGAGGGAGGGTGGGTTAAGGAGGTACCCCACCAACTGAACGCTACCTTAGTCTCTAATGCATGTCTCCATACCTCAAACTTCTCATTTACTCCATCTCTAGTTTCGTCAATCAACACAATATCATCGGCAAATAACATACACCAAGGTAACTCATCCAGAATGTCACTTGTCAACTCGTCCATAATCAAAGTAAAAAGAAATGGACTCAAAGCTGAGCCTTGATGTAAACCAATGTTGATGTCAAAATAGTCAGTCTTACCAAACAGGGTCCTCACACAAGATAAAGCCCAGTAATACATATCTTTTATGAGGTTAATGTATTGGACAGGTACTTGTCTCTTCTCCAAAACTCTCCACAATATCTCTCGTGGGACAGAATCATAAGCCTTCTCCAAATCAATAAAGATTATATGGAGGTTCTTCCTTTTAGCTCTATAAATCTCCATTGTTCTCTTTAGCAAATGGATGGCTTCAATAGTTGAGCGACCTGGCATGTATCCGAATTAGTTTTCTTTTACTTTGGAAACTTGCCTCAACCTTCTTTCGATCACATGTTCCCAAATTTTTATAGTGTGACTCATCAGCTTGATACCTCTGTAATTTGAACAATTTTGAATGTTTCCTTTATTCTTATAAAGAGGCACCACGATACTCCTCCAATCTTCAGGCATTTTCTTGCTTCGCCAAATAGCATTGAATAGATGTGTAAGCCAAGTCAAACCGTGCTCACCTAAAACTCTCCATACTTCTACAGGGATGTCATCCGGTCCTACACATTTCCCAGGTCTCATAACCATCAAAGCCTCCTCTACTTCCTTTCTTTGTATACGTCTATAGCTTGCACGATTCAAGTAACTTTCACTCTTAGCTAGATCACCCAAAGTGATCTCTCTATTTCCTTCCCCGGTGAAAAGTTTATGGAAGTATTGCTCCCATCTAGTCTCTATATCCTTCTGGGTAACAAGTGCGTGACCTTCCTCGTCCTTAATGCATCTCACTTGAGAAAGGTCTTTGGTCATTCTTTCTCTTGCTTTGGTCAACCTGAATATATCCTTCTGGTCCTCCTTAGAGTCGAGATTTTTATACAAAACTTCATAAGCTTTATTTATTACTAATGTTTTCGAACTTTTTATTTGCCGTATTTTATACGACCAAAAACCAATTAACAAAAGTCGCTCAAACTAAAGGTTACTGTAGGCTGTTTTTCAAAACCCATGATTCCAATCCACAGTTAGCACCCGTTAATTGTTTAATTGCCAATGTGAGAATTGCAGTTGTTTACGGAAACACCTGTTAAATGTTTTAACTGTCAATGTGAGACTTACAGTTATTCACAGAAGAATGAAAAAAACAGATAACAGTTCGCGGAACACAAGTAATTAAAAAACTAACCTAACATCTGCATAAGCAATAACCCATCCCCGATCGAGGAGACTTTTTAATTCACTTCGCCATCTTTTGTCAAGTATTTCACCATAAGCCCCATGCCCATGAAGCAAACCAGGAGATCCTTCTAGCTTTTTCCTTGCATACACAACAGTCAAAGGTACAAGAACTCCATCTTCCGATGAGACATCATAATGATCACAAGCATAAAACTCTGACAGCGCATTCCACGGATTATCAGTTAAACCAGCTTCACTACTTTGAGCATAAATTGCCTTGTTTTTATCCTTTAAAGCAGAAGTCCCATATAATGTCCGTGTCCTTTCAAGCAGAAAATTCTGTTGTTGCACTATATGCCACTTGCCATTTAATAAATTGTAATCCACTACAGCATCTGGCATCTGAATAGAAAAAAGCATTTGAATATATCAATTTAAGCACATAATGAGAACGAGAAGCATATTAAAAAGAAAGCATATCAGAAGACCTACAGTCATGGAGCATGATGCTTAAAACCATAATGATTAGCCATGGTTCTTTAACAAAAATGTCATCAAGCTTCCATAAGCCAATTAGTTTAATTCTATGAAATAGAAAATATCATTCAGCTATGGCGCAGCTTATGCTCAAAAGCAGGAAGATTCATAAAGCCGCAATTTCCAAAAATTAAAAACATGGACATGCAGTTTCATATAGAAGGCAGTTTGTCAAAAGCATACGACTTCTTACGTACATTCTTATGTGACAAGCACCAAAAAGACGAGGTTTTCCTGTGTGGATTCTTTTGAGGTAGAAGAGGGTGGGCACCCAAACTGGTGCACACCCACGAGAAATATTAATAATTACAAGAAAATCACATGTCCAAGAATTAAAGCCTTCAAATGCTCAATTACATTTTCCAAATGGAAACTCTTTTGAGAGCGGAGAGCTGGAGAATGGTGGAGAGTAGAGGGGCAAGGAGATCGGGGAGGTTTCCTGTGCAGAATCGGGCACTTGGTGCAAGGAGCAGGGCCCCGACCATGGTCCTTACTCCTTGGCTAGAGGCTGGTTCAAGGGGAGCAGGCAGCAAGGAGTTTAGAACCCTCCAAAGGTTATGACATGAGGTGATTCCCGTGTGGTTACCATGGACATTACGTGGCATCCTGCCAGAACTTGGCCAAGTGCCATGAATGCAGGGATTTTGGTCATCGTCGACGATAATGTCTGGAAAAGAGACATTCGGTGGAGACAAGAGTCGTGTGGGCAAGGAAAGCGAAAGCGTAAGCGACTTAGTGGGTATTTGCATCTAGCCCGAAGTGAGCTTGTACCGGGCCATGAAGGATATCGGCAAGAGAATTGGACCAAGTATGAACTGTACAATAGATATGAACTCTATTGTACAGTTCTGACGCCAATAAGCCTACTAAGGAGGTCAGGCGGAGGAGTCCAAGTATGCAAGATGGTGCATCACTTTTTGCTCACTACAAGGTCCTAACCATCAAAGGGTTTCCCCTTCAAGTGAGGGACTTCAGCTGGATAGAGAAGGTGCTTACTGAGTATGAGAGACTCATTTCCCTCATCTCTGGTGGTTAGTCGAAAGGGGCCGGGAGCACATGGTTGTGAAGGCAGCTACAGAAGGTCAGTGACGCCATCTCACCTGCAGCTTTGCTCTGGGAAGTCTGTGTTCCACTTGGAGGTGGAGGAGTTGACAACAATAGGGAAGGTGGTCGATTGGCGGAGTGTTTCCGATGTTCATGAGAATGGAAGCTTGAAGGTCGTGATTATTTGGTTCCTCTTTCTTGGGGCTCGCCTCACGCCGACCCTCGGCTGGAGAATAATGAAGCCTAATTCCGAGGGCATGCGCCCCTCTTTCAAGGTGTTACTAGGGGACTTTACGGTTGGTTATTCAAATCCTCGGTTGGGTTAATATGAAGCACATGGAATCGGCCTCAGATCCATTGGGGTGGATATGGAATTATGGATATTCAGTCAAATATGAATATGAAGCGTGTGATGGATTGGATGAGAACACAGTCGCTTTGAGTTGTGAGGGTCAGATGATGCAAGTGGAGCCCCATCAAGGACCATGCTCTTTTCCTGGCTCAAAGTCTTTGGGACCCGGGCCGTCTAGGAGCTGCTCTTCGTCGAATGAAAGGTCTTGCAAGACCCTTGTTTCTGCTGCTCTGATGCGATGCAATGAAGCCTCTACCCCAGAGGTTTCGAGCTGGAGTGGTGATCTTCCTCGACCTCCATCATAGGGGATTGGGAGTGGTGTTGCAAGTATGGTTTTTGCGGAGGGTGGGGATACTTGGGATGCTCCCTTGGGGCAAGAGGGTTTGGAGAAGAAGCAGACTGCATCTGCAGCTAATTCGAGCCCGATTGTTGGTAAATTCAAGAGTCGTAGGGGTGGGTTCTCACCAAAAAACTAGATTTTCAGACCTTCTGGTAAGCAGTTTCTCGATAAGGGTCCTTTCGCATTATCGCCATTGAATTATGGGAGTAGCGAGTCAGGGGGAAATGATTTGAAAGAGGCTGAGGAGATGTGGATACAAGTGTGTAAGAAGGTCTGAGGGAGGTTGTTGTTGCGGCCCAGAGGTCTGTGATTTTGGGAGCCGAACCAATGGAACATGGCCAGCGTGACGCGTGGATATCAGGGGAGGCACAATGGTACTTGCATCTGGAGAAGCCTTTCTGCAGGGATTTGGAGGAGTGATTGGGTGTGGTATCACAACAGGAAGCTAGCGCCGGTTCATAGTGAAGGTGTTGACATGGAATATAAGGGACCTGGCACCTGGGGAGGTTGGAGAAGAGTTTGACGGCCCCAAAGCTGTTTAAGGAGTTGAACGTAGATATCATGATGCTGTGGGAAACAAAGATTGTAAATGTAATGGGATCTGTTTGGTGGGGTTTGGAGGTACACTCATTACGAACAAAAGCTCGATTGATTCGGATGGTGCTGTCGACAGACTGGCTATTGATTGGAACAGGGATTGGTGTGCATTCGAAGAGGGTGCCATTTGGGGATGTCATTCCATTACGGTATGTTTGTGTCGAAGAGCTGACGACAAATGTACCACGTTTACCAATGTGTGTGGGCCGGTAGATGGGTTAAATATTTCTGAGTTGATGGAGGATCTTCGTCTTATACGAGGGATGGATTATTAGTGGGGATTTTCATTTGCAGTTGAGATTGCGAGGTGGGCTTGATGTTGTGTCTGCAACTTCGTCTTCGATGATCATTGATCTTTAGTTGGAGATCATTGACGTTGACGGGTGACACTACATGTGGAAGAGTTCCACATAGACAACGTGCATTAATCTTTTTCTATCCGTTGAAGCATTGCAGTTGTTTCCTTTGGCTAGTGCATAGGACACTTTCCCATGCAAACTCCTACCACACACCACTTCTCTGGACTTCCGTAGAGGGGATCAGACCTAGATCTTTTTTTCATATTCGAGCATCCATGGCTTCTCGAAGAAGGCTTCTAGGATATTTTGAAGGATTTCTGGAGGGATGTTATCTAGTGGAGACGGCCATTGTTCGATTACCAGTCAAGCTGGGGGAGCTCCAGCGGCACTTAATGGATTATACTAAGAGGATTCAGCCCCAACATCGTAGCAGGAGCGCTTGCAAGAGGAGGTGTCCAGGTTAGACAGGTTCGAGGATGATTGCGAGTTGACTACCGAGAAGATTGAGATGAGAGCCAACCAGCTTCAGTCTATTCAATTGGGATCGAAAGTTGGAAGTTGAATGTAGGTAAAGATCGAGGCAATGTTGGCTCAAAGAAGGGGACGCCAATACATGCTTCGTTCATTATATGTCTAGTGGCAAAAGGCGCAGATATTTTATGCACTCCATCATTATCGAAAGGGCACAGGTGCACGGGGAACGGGAGGAGGGACATGCTTTTGCGCTCACTTCCATTCATTGAGTAAGAGAGTCACTCGTGGTGGCTAAGGCAGGCGTGGCAGGGGGTTTGCTCATATTTCACAAACGCATGCAACACAATGGTGGTGGATTTTGATGTACAAGAGACTCAGAAGGCGATCGGTCAGCTTAATGCGGTTGGGGCCCTAGATACAGATACCTTTCCACGGTTGTTTTACAAGGAGTTTTGGGAAGTGAAGGATGATCTCATGGAGGCTTTACAGGTATTCGTCTGCGTAACTTTATATTTGAAGGGCTTAATAAGGCTCTTCTCAAAGTAGGAGGTGAGTGCATGTGTTGAGGACTTCATATCGATTGCTTTGTCCAATGTCGAGCACCTTATCATTACAAAATTACTTGCCAACTACCTTGGCAATGTACTGAATAGTGAATACTATTATTTCTTCAAAGCAAGCCACTTTTGTCCCTACATACTAATGGCGGACGGTCCGGTGCTCGCTTCAGAAATGATGTCGGTATAGAAGAGGAATCATAAGATGGATATGGTGTGGAAAGTAGACTTTCCCAGACCTGTAACTGTACGGGCTAGCGATTCTTGTGGGCCTCACTGCAGAAGAGGGGCATCTGCGCGGTATAGGTTACATGGACGAAATGATGTACCATGACGGCATCGTATGTGGTTCTTGTGAATGGTCATCCGAAAGGTGGATACTTTCAACCTCAACCGAGGGTTCGCCCGGGGTATCCCGTAACACCCATGCTCGTAATAGTTGTCGACACATCGACGGTGATGATAAGATTGGCATCAGATGGTGGCCTTTGTGCGTTTATGTAGCGGCAATGTGGTGATCCCCATTTTATTGTATCTTGGTGATACTATTTTGTTTGTGGAGTGTGGTTGGAGTAGGCGAGGACAGTTTCCCGAACATGGACATTTTTTATGATAACTCAGGCTTACGTATTAGCAAGGAAAAAATCACCTTTGTACATTTTGGATTCTCTCAAAGGAGGTGCAAGAGGTCACTTTGGTGTCGCATAGCTCATGTGTGTCCCTTCCGATGTTGAGTCAGTTAAGAGAGGGTGAGGAAGACTGAAGAAGTGTCGGAATGAGACTATCCGAAGGAATCTTAATTATTTGGATTTAAGCCCGAGAATGACCCAAAATAAATCTAAATAGAAGCAAAAAATCCATGTAATTGACCCTACTTAATTGTGGGAAAAGGCTTTGTTGTTGTTGTATTTAACATGTGTCAAATCACATAAATTCATTTTTCCTAAAGAGGATTCAGAGACCAATAGTAGGGCCAAGTCCAAGGGTCCCTCCAAAATACTCCACGTTTCACATCCCTAACGTACAAACCTCCTAACGAGAACTAGAAGGCTTGCAAACTTCATCGCCTACCATCGCTAAGTCAAGAGATGCCCACCTTCAGAAACAGATATTAAAGTACACTTTTCTATGACATGTTTTCTTAGTAATACCCATCTAGACGCAGAGTTCAGATCTGTAGCTCCACCAACTGGTAGATAATCATCACCCCCCTTCTCATCACTAAAAAATTCAACGTCTATCTTTTTAAACTAAATTTTTAAATTAAAATGTAAAAAATGGGTAATCAACAGTCAATAACAATATTGCTGCCTTAGAAAAGAAACTCCACAATCTGCAAAATCTTGTCCACAAGTCATGCTCCAAAATGTTAGGAAAAAATTGACCTGAAATCCAATCGGATGTGTAGTTTTTTTTTCTAAATTCAATCATGCAACCTCAATGATGGCACTTTTTTTGAGAAGAACAAGGGTGAGGCCCCATAATTGGAACCCACCGCAACTTTATTCCACCAAATTAGGAACCGAGTACATATAGGTTACAAAAGAAACAAAACTATCTATAAGTTTAGCCACAAATTCACCAGTGCCCTAGAATGCCCCAACACCCTCCCACATAGAAAAGGACAACCCCGAAAGATTTTTTTTCGTTTCTTGCACACCAGATGGCCCAGATTATGGCAAACGGACAAGCAACGCACTTCTGGGAATTCCCACAAGCCGCTCTCACCGAACGCCAGAACGATTCGCTGTCCATCGAGTGAATCCAGGGCACAGTCGCCTGCTCCCAAACCGTGATCGAGGTACTGAAGCCAAAAATAAATGTCCAGAGTCCTATTCAAAGCTGCATCTATCGCAAATGGTCTCTCCGTAACCCAGCAGCCTTGCCCTGCGTGCCTTAAAGCTGTCGTCCGCACCTCACCAACTACATGAAGACCTTGATCTGTATAGGAACCTTGCAAGCCCAAATGACTATGTAGTCCCAAGTGCCCTCCTCTTGTTGCGTCCTGTGTGACCTATTGAAAGCTCGATATGCCTTCCTTATAGAAAAACTCCCTTCCCAAACAAAATAATCCTTGCCCCCGCTGGGGCCGTCAACATCCATCAAAACTCCCAAGAGGGCCACGAGCTCATTGCATCTCTGCTCCAACAAAGCATCACTGAAACTTGGGCACCAAGATCCCGCTGACCACCTCGGATGAACCAATGTGGTTCTGTCCCCTGCAATGGCGAAGAGACGTGGGTACTTCTCACTGAGAGGACCCAGCCCAACCAATCGTCCTTCCAGAAGCCAAACGCATGTCCATCGCCCAACACCGGTCTCGCGAGATCACCCAACTCCGACAGCACAGACGACATCCCCTTCTAGAGCGACAACAAGCGTCTGCACGCCTTCTCTCCACGAGTCATTGACCCCATAGATACTATGCAACACCTTGCAAACCAGATCATCAGACTTCCCCCAGATTCAAAGGGCTCACTTCGCTAGCAGGGCCTTGTTCATGGTGTCCAACTTGCGGACCCCAGGCCTCCCTCCCTTTTCGTCAACATGATCGTGTCCCATTCGACTAGGTGCAGCCCCCACCCTCCTACCTCCCGTCTGACCAAAAGAAACGCTTCATTATCCTTTCTAGCTTCTGCCGCACCCCCACGGGCATAAACTACACGGAGAAGTAGAAACTTGGGATATATGATAGCGCATGCTTAAGGAGGACCAGCTTCCCCCCTTAGAGAGCATTCTCGCCTTCCAACCCGCCATCTTACTCTCCACCCTGTCTACCACGACCTTCCAGTCCGCCACCCACAACCTGCATGTAACCAAAGGTAGCCCCAAGTACATGGTTAGGAGAGATCCCTCCAGACAACGCAACACACGACACAGAGCATGAACCTCCTCCTGAGTGAAGTCAAACGGGATGACCCTTGACTTGTTTCTGTTCAACTTCAGGCTGGAGACCTCCCTAAATATATCCATAATGCATGCCTCATGTCTTGCATTCTTCGTGTCCCCGTCAATGAAAATCATTGTGTCTTCCGCGTACTATAAGATGGGGACGGAGGTGCCTCCTCTCATGTACCCAACAAAGAACCCGTCTGTTGTAGCCAGCCTCATCATAACTGCCAGTGCATCTGCTACAATCACAAAAAGCAGTGGTGCCAGCGGGCATCCCTGTCACACACCCCGTTACGGCTGGAAGAAACCCCCCCTCTGGTTTCCCATTCACAAGCATCAACTACGACACCGTTGTGACGCACCTTTTCACCCAACTAATCCATCTTTCTAGGAAACCTCTCTTTTGCAGTGAGCACCACAGGAAACGCCAATCAACGTAGTGATAAGCTTTGGATAAATCCACAATCCAAACTACCCCCTTATATTTCTCCCTCTTCCAATCTAGCACCAACTCCGAGTCCAACTCCCAAGAGTCCGTCATCTGTCTGCCGGGCACAAAAGTTGTCTGCACATGCGAGAGGATGCCCCCCAGGACCCCCCGCTAACGGTTCGTCAAGACCTTAGCAATGAGTAAGTAGATCGCATTGGACAACGCAATAGGCCTAAAATCTTCCACACAGACAGCTCCCTCCCTTTTGGGCAACAGAACATGCAACGCCTTGTTCAGGCAGTCAAACCCTTGATTGCCCCCATCGAACTCCCGCAGCACCACAACCACCTCCTCTTTCACACAGTCTCAGAACTCTCTGAAGAAACACGCTGAGAATCCATCGGGACCTGGTGCCCGATCCGCGTTCAACTGCAACAAAGCCCGTTTGGCCTCATCCTCTGCGATAGGTACCACCAAGCCGGCAAGCCCTCAGCTTCCTGGGTGGAGATACACCCCACACCTCGCTCATGACATCCCCAGCCCGTTCCTCTAGATCTCCTAGAGGCCACCACGAAATGCGACCTGAGCTATCGCCCAATGTCCGCGTCACTCGTTGCCAACACCCTGCCCACCTCGATGCTCCTAATGCAATTGCGACGCCTTCTACCACTAGCCATGGAATGAAAGAATCGTGTATTGCTACCCCCCTCCCTCAACCACTTCTGTCTCGACCTCTGCCTCCACTCAACCTCCTTATTTTTGTCCTCCAAACGCACCTTAAACAGGCGCACATTTCCTCGACCACAAAGGCCAACAACTCCCTCGTGTCGTCCACTGCATCTAGTCTAGAGTTGACCTCCTGCGTTGCATCCCTCACACTCCGCCTCTTCTCGCGGGTGCATCTCTTGAACTCAAGTAAACGCTTTCACAGTAAAACCAGTTTGTGAGCCAGAACCGTCGAAGCCGACCCCTCCAACTGCAAGCTCCTCCAAAAGTCCACCACCATGCCGCGAAAGCCCACCTCCAACAACCAAGAACGCTCAAATCTGAAGACAAGCCTTGGTCACACATCTTCCCCAAAGGACCACAGGATCGGGTTGTGATCGGAGAGAGCCCGACGCAGAGCCCGCTCATCCGCCAGTGGAAACAGTCATGTCGCTTCCTAAGACACCAGGAACCGATCAATCCGCGATCTCGAGTCTCGACCTAGCATTTCTCCAAGTGTAATAGCACCCATCAGCATCAAAGATCTGTAAGGTCGCCTCAGTAATGAACCTCATCAACACTGGCGAGCCCGCATCCGTGCCTCCGCGCGTACGAGGCATGTCCTCTGGGTGTAGCGTCACGTTAAAATCCTCGCCCAATAATCCAGACCTCATCCGGGTATCTCCCACGGAGCATATCCATGTCATCTGTTAGTTCGGACATCGTTGGGTCGGTCTATGGCTCATACACGTTCGTCACCAATATCTGGACTCCATCCTCCTTCCGTTGCAAAAGAACTGGGATAGAGTGCCTTCCCCTGCTTTGTAAAACGTGTTTTGTACACTATGCCTTTGAATGTTAACAAGTGTTGTTTTAAGGAAATATTGGATTTTGATAGTGTTCACACTTTACAGATACCATATTCAATAGATTCGCCTTGATACAATGATTTCATTGAAACTTGTTGTGTTTATATCAGAGGCCATCTTGTATAAAAATGGACTTCAAAAGGTTCTCTGAATTGTGTAGCACCTCAAAACATAGTACCACATCTACTAATCAGGAATTTTGGTAGTACCTTATAAGTAGTAGAAGCCACTACTTGCATAGTGCCCATAATGTTATAGATTTATACTCATTAGCCATAATCACATCATTAAGACTAATTAAGCATGATTAGTGCTAATTACCTGTCATTAGTGATAATTAAGCGTCATTAGCATAGATTTATACTCATTAGCCATAATCACATCATTAAGACTAATTAAGCATGATTAGTGCTAATTACCCGTCATTAGTGATAATTAAGCGTCATTAGCATAGATTTACACTCATTAGCCATAATCACATCATTAAGATTAATTAAGCATGATTAGTGCTAATTACCCGTCATTAGTGATAATTAAGCGTCATTAGCAAAAGTAGGACACATGGAGAGGAAATCATGGGACACGTGTCGTTATATAGTCAGGACAAGTGTCAATAACTCATTAGTGCCATGTGTCTTCATCCTAAGACTAACACATGTCATGGTGTAGTCTCTTGCTTGGGCAACAAGTTATCTCGTTTAGAAGCCAAACCACTTGCTTGGGCAGCAAGTTATCTCGTGGATAAGCCAAACCTTGCTTGGGCAACAAGTTATCTCATGTATAAACCAAACCTATTACTTGGGCAACAAGTTTTCTCATGAATAGGACATGTGGCAGGCCATGTGTCGGCATACATGGAAGAGAGGCAACATGTGGCTTAGAGGCTCCCTTACATGTTGACACATGTCACACATGTAAAGGGGGTGGAGGCCTATAAATACCCATGTCCCCCCATACTCCTCACTTCATCCCACGCCCATCTCTCCACCTTAGAGCCGCAAGGCCGCCGAGGTTGAGGGAGGAGCACGAGAGGAGCCACGGCGAAGCCCTGTCGGTGATCGAGAGCGTTTTTGAAGCCGTAACGAAGTTCTGTCCGCGCCAAGCCGTAGTATTCAATCTAAGACGGCTATAGAGGAGGTTTTCACTAAAGAAACGTTTTCGACCCAAAGCAAGACAACAATCAGGTGAGGGATTCTCAAGCGTTATTTTAAAGCACTATTTTTTAGCCTTTATGCATGGTTTTGTATATCAAGTATGAAATCGTGTTTTCTAAAGCTTTTACGCATGAATTACAAGTATCATACAGTTGATATGATATCAGGGCTTTAGAACGTATTTCAGACGTCGTTTCAGGTGTTTTATCATGATAGCACGTTTTTTTAAGCATTTCGTTCTTTGTGGAATAGAAAGTATAAGTTCCACTTCTTAGATTTGAGTTTTTATGTAAAGAATTATATTTTGCACAGTTACTATGCATTATGAATCAGATTTCAAGGCATCTACTTAATTATTGCTAAAGCCCTAGCTAGGAGGCTTGCGCCTCTACTCGGCTCTCTCATCTCTCACTCCCAGGCCGCTTTTATCCAGGGGAGGCAAATCTCTGATTGCTATGCGTTGGCCTCCGCCATTATTGATGGATGGCACAGAAATGCTAAGAAGGGGATGCTTTGGAAAATTGACTTTGCTAAGGCGTATGACTCTTTGGATTGGCGATTCCTTTGGTCGGTATTGAAGCGGCGGGGCTTTCCGCCGATTT
Organism: Ottelia alismoides; assembly: GCA_037367405.1. Classification (NCBI taxonomy): domain Eukaryota; kingdom Viridiplantae; phylum Streptophyta; class Magnoliopsida; order Alismatales; family Hydrocharitaceae; genus Ottelia; species Ottelia alismoides. The sequence continues at coordinate 83,803 of JAZKJV010000188.1, read as the reverse complement.
GGATTTCCTGGGTTCGCCGATGTGTTACCACTGTATCTTTCTCTATCTCTATTAACGGCAGGCCGGTTGGGGGGTTGGTCCAGCCTCGCAGGGGGGTTCGTCAGGGGTGCCCCCTTGCCCCGCTTCTCTTTGTGTTGGCAGTCGATGTGTTGCCGCGTATGATTCATGGTGTGGCCGATGCGGGTCTTACGCGCGGTTGTTCCCTGGGCGAGTTTCATATTCCTATCCTTCAATTCGCCGATGACACCCTATGTTTTATTGAGGAGGATAGACCACATGCATTGGGGATGGCTACTACGCTCCAACTTTTCTGCGAGATGTCGGGGCTCCGCATCAATGGGACCAAGTCGAAGGTTGTGCCGTTTGCTTTGACGCCTTCGGAGGCTGAGGAGTGCTCTTCTATTCTGGGCTCTTCCATTGGTGGTCTTCCGCTGGATTATCTCGGATTGCCTCTCTCGGTGGGTCGTGCTCGCTTGCGTGACTGCTGGAGGGTGGTGGAGAAGGTGGAGGCTCGGTTGGCGGGATGGCGCGCGTCTCTTCTCTCCAGGGGGGACGCTTGGTTATTGTTAAATCTGTGATCTCTGCTATCCCTATTTATTTCTTGTCTGTCCGCGGATTGCCGAAGGGGGTTCGGGTGCGGTTAGAAAAATGTATGAGGGGATTTCTTTGGGGTAAGAAAGGCGATGGGAGAGGTGGGGTACATTTGGTGGGTTGGGAGGATGTTTCGCGTCCAAAGCGCGAGGGGGGCCTGGGCGTTCGGCGGTTGGAGGTGGTGCACGAAGCTATGCTTATCAAGTGGGCGGCAAAGCTGTTGGGGCGGGAAGATGATTTCTTGCTGCGGTGCCTTCGCGAGGCGACGGGGAGTGCTTTTGCTAGCGCTTTTGGTGGGCGTGCTCAGGGGCATGCTCCATTCTTTTGGCGCGAGGTGATGTCTGCTTTCGGCCGTAACCGATCTTTGTTCATGCCTTCTCTTGGTGATGGGACTTCGTTCCGCTTCTGGTCGGAGGATTGGTCCGGGAGGGGCGTCTTCCGGACCTTGTTTCCTAGATTATATGCTTTGGCGGGAGACAAATTTGCCTCTGTGGCTGCTTGCTGGGCCGATGGTTGCTGGTGCCCTTTGTTGGTGGATAACCTGTCTGATCAACGGTTGCTCGACTTCTCTGCCTTGATGGCTCTCCTTTCTGATGCTCCCTCGCCCTCCCGGGGCCGTGATCATTTCGCCTGGAAGGAGGGGCCCATCACTACACGGAAGGCGTATTTCTCTATTCTCCCCAGCGCCGAGGGGATGGATGCATCCCTGCTCAATCACTGCAAGCTCATTTGGAGTCTCAAGCTTCCGGAACGGGTGGGTATTTTCCTTTGGATTCTTCGGCGTGGTCGGCTTCTTACTCGTGACCGATGTGCCTTGATGTTCCCTAATGTTTCGCGATTGTGTGGACTTTGTGGTTTGGAGGACGAATCCGCCGGTCATCTTTTCCTTCACTGCGACCGTGTGCGAGCCATTTGGGACGACGTGGGGTGGCTGAATCTCGACAATATTGTTGCGTTCTGTGAGAGCTTGTCTATTGCCGGGAGTCGGTCGCGGGTTGAAAGGCTGGTTCCCATTGCGCGCCTTTGGAGTATCTGGCTGGGAAGAAACGAGACTATATTTGCTCGTCAGAAGTTCTATATGGAAAATATTTGTATCATGGCGTCTCGTTTTTGTCTTGATTGGTCTGCCATGTAGCGTTATTCGGGTGCGGGGATGACATCTCTATTGATGGCATCCTCCAATCTGTTTTGTTCTCCTCTTCCGCTTTGTACCCTTCCGCATTGTATGTACTCACCTCTTTACTCTTTAATATATTGGGGCGAACACCGTTGAGTGTCTCCCCCTTTTTTGAGCGTCAAAAAAAATGAATCAGATTTCAAGTTCTTAATAGTTCTAGTTTATGCATGCTATGTCAAGATTGTTTTATGTTCATGATTTAGCTGTTATGAGCTTGAATTAGCAAAAGTACGGTTTATTAGTGACAAGAAAAGAATCAGAATCAGAAGATAAGCACCACAGTAGCTCTTTTATACAAATCATGAACTAGCCATTAGATATGGTGATGTCATTAGATATGACCCTGAAACCGCCATTAGATATGGCAAACCACTAGATATGGTATCAAGAGGACTTTGGGTCTGCATTCTATATACATATAGGCTTTGGGTCGTATGCAGGGTGTTTTTGGTCTTTGTGACCGTCTGCGCGTATGACTTAGCTTTGTTTCAGCGTTCATGAGTCAATAAATTAGCCACAGTGGTGATTAGTACAAACAGCTTGATAGTGATGATTATGTTTCAGTTTATCTGCTTTTGAAGTGATTTCATCGTTCAATTTCAAAACTAGCATGTTTTATATGTAATTTCTGTTATAAAGTCTCTTTCAAGCTATTTCACAGTATTTAGCATAAATTTTTGTCATGATGCTCATATTTCAGCTTTTAAGCTATGTGTAAAAAGCTTGAGATCCTTTCACTGGGTCTAAGCTCATAAATGGGTTTAGACTCATCCCTTTATATTATAATTATGTACAGATCAGCACAATCACGAATAGCAGTGGAAAGGACCGCTGATACACTTGGAGGAGGTGTCTTTTCCTTTTCGTTGTTTTTGTATTCTATGGGTTATTTTGTAAGAAGTTGTAATAGATAGAACTTGTGTAATACACTTCTTGGTGTTGTGAACTTGAAATACAAAGATGTTATGTTTTTGAGATTGCCACATGTTTGCTTGAGGGAAAAAAAAGAAGAAAGAATCTTTGTCGCGGCACGTTCCAGTTAGCGGGACGGGTCGTCACAACTTGTGGTATCAGAGCAAAGGTTTTGGGACCTTGAGCAAGAATTATATTAGGAGTTGACCTATAAGTTTTGGAAGAAAATTTAGTTATTGATATTATAGTCTTGAGGATGTCTAGAATCATTATAGGAGGATTTTGTTGATGAAGGATCTAACTGAAGTTTATTTTTATAGGAAACCATGGCAGCAGAGCAGCCACCTATGACCACACAAGGCCCTAGTCATGAGAATGATAACAATAATAACGTGTACGACACGTTGACCTTGATAGCTCAAACACTAAGAGGCATGGCCGCCCACTCAGTTAAAAGACATGAATTTGAGCACCAGTTACCATTTGAACACGTAAAGAAGCTGGGAGGAGAACCATTTGTAGGAGACACTGATCCAAAGAAGGCCAGGGAATGGTTCAAAAATATGGAGAAAATATTTGCTCTAATGGACTGTATAGATGAACAAAAGTTGAAGTATACCATATTTCTTCTGAAGGATACCGCTGATGATTGGTGGACATCGGTGAAAATGAAATATCCAAACCCATCTCACATTACATGGGAGATCTTTGAGAAAGAGTTCAATGAAAAATATTACCCAAGGGTTTATCAGGAGGAGAAACGTGTGGAATTTCTATTCCTTACTCAGGGGAGCAATATGCTTGATGAATATGAGAAGAAATTCACCGAACTTTCAAAGTTTACTGCTTCTCTGGTTGCAACAGAAAAAGAAAGGTGTAGACGTCTAGAAGATGGTATGCATATTGACCTAAAAGAAATGGCTTCGGCCACGGGATATACTGATTATGCAAAATTGGTGGAGGTTGCTCGTAGGGCTGAACGAGTGGTGATAGAAAGAAGAAAGTGCAATGATCATGGAAAGAAAAGGTTTGCAGATAGACCCCTATGGAGAGGAACCATGAACAAAGAACCAAGAATAGCTGGGAATTCAAGGCAAGATAATAGATCAGCTCCTAGAGTACAAGGGAACCAAACAAATAGATATACAATTGGGACTTCTGAAAACAGAACTCTTTCTTTTCCACAATGTACAAACTGTGGAAAGTTTCATCCGGGAACTTGCCGCAAGGGGACCACTGGGTGTTACCAATGTGGCGAGATAGGCCACATACGTCAGAATTGCTCCGTACTGGTTCAAGGCCGTCGGGTTATGGGAAGACCAGCACCAAATGAAAATCGTGATGTTAATATACGTCGTCCTCCACCAACAAGGGAACAAAATAAAAGTAATAAACAGAAGAGATCAAATCAGAGAGAGGGAAAAGTGTTTGCTATGACCTTGGAGGAGGCCATATCCGCGGATGATGTAGTATCAGGTACCACTATTATTTTTGGTAGAAGTGCACATACTCTTATTGATTCTGGTAACAAGTATGAAATCGTGTTTTCTAAAACTTTTACGCATGAATTACAAGTATCGTACAGTTGATATGATATCAGGGCTTTAGAGCGTATTTCAGACGTCGTTTCAGGTGTTTTATCATGATAGCACGTTTTTTTAAGCATTTCGTTCTTTGTAGAATAGAAAGTATAAGTTTCACTACTTAGATTTGAGTTTTTATGTAAAAAAATATGTTTTGCACAGTTACTATGCATTATGAATCAGATTTCAAGTTCTTAATAGTTCTAGTTTTTGCATGCTATGTCAAGATTGTTTTATGTTCATGATTTAGCTGTTATGAGCTTGAATTAGCAAAAGTACGGTTTATTAGTGACAAGAAAAGAATCAGAATCAGAAGATAAGCACCACAGTAGCTCTTTTATACAAATCATGAACTAGCCATTAGATATGATGATGTCATTAGATATGACCCTGAAACCGCCATTAGATATGGCAAACCATTAGATATGGTATCAAGAGGACTTTGGGTCCGCATTCTGTATACATATAGGCTTTGGGTCGTATGCAGGGTGTTTTTGGTCTTTGTGACCGTCTGCGTGTATGACTTAGCTTTGTTTCAGCGTTCATTAGTCAATAAATTAGCCACAGTGGTGATTAGTACAAACAGCTTGATAGTGATGATTATGTTTCAGTTTATCTGCTTTTGAAGTGATTTCAGCGTTCAATTTCAAAACTAGCATGTTTTATATGTAATTTCTGTTATAAAGTCTTTTTCAAGCTATTTCACAGTATTTAGCATAAATTTTTGTCATGATGCTCATATTTCAGCTTTTAAGCTATGTGTAAAAAGCTTGAGATCCTTTCACTGGGTCTAAGCTCATAAATGGGTTTAGACTCATTCCTTTATATTATAATTATGTACAGATCAGCACAATCACGAATAGCAGGGGAAAGGATCGCTGATACACTTGGAGGAGGTGTCTTTTGCTTTTCGTTGTTTTTGTACTCTCTGGGTTATTTTGTAAGAAGTTGTAATAGATATAACTTGTGTAATACACTTCTTGGTGTTGTGAACTTGAAATACAAAGATGTTATGTTTTTGAGATTGCCATATGTTTGCTTGAGGAAAAAGAAGAAGAAGAAGAAAGAATCTTTGTCGCGGCACGTTCCGGTTAGCGGGACGGGTCGTGACATGCTTACTTCCCACTAGCTCAAAACTTTCCCCGCTCCAGCCCACCGCCATGCCCCCTGAGGCCCCCGAGGCATCTAGCGCCTTCCACTCACCCCAGCGAGAACTTCCTAGTGAGTCACATCGCCAAAATCTTGCGAAATCTTTAACTCCTGCAGTAACACAATGTTCGCCATCACCTCTGCACACAGCATGGAAGGACATATCGATATCGGTGTCGATATCGGTACCATGTCGATACCGATATATCGCCGATATATCGACGCCATATTGCCGACATCGGGATTCAGCATGCCTTTTTTGCCTGTCGATACCCGATATCGGACATATCGGCGATATATCGGTGACCTGTCGATACCGATGTATCGCCGATATATTGCCGATATATCGGGATACGGCCTTCCATCCACACAGGTCCCGGATGGTCATTTGCTTCTCCACCCTCATTGCACCTATGATATTCCATGAGAGTATCTTCATAATTCAACCTGTGTAATTCTCGACGGCAACACTACACCCACGTAGTACAGCAGGGCCTGCCCAACCTCCAACCCCAACTGACCTCCGCTACTCCCAACCGAGGGCTCATCGTCCAGCACCTCTGCAGCCTCCCCCTCCAGACCTCACCTCCCAAGCAGGTCTTCCTCCCCTGAGGTCGAGAACCGCGAGCCATCCTCCCGATGTAGAGCGTTAAACACTGCCATCCTCCACTTTCTTCTGCTCTCATTGGAAGAGAGCAACAGATATCTCTTCCCAAATCTCCAAGATGGCACCGATCGCAAAGACATGTCTCTCATGGGCCTCGTAGAATCTCCAGCCACCGACTACAACAATGAATCCACCTCCATCGAACTGAAAGACCCGCCTCGCACTCCATGAACCGCCTTCACCAAACGGTCCTCCACTGCCACCCTCCCAAAACCAGTCTCGCTCCCATCCAACCGGGCCAAAGAGATCGAGTGTGAGCATCCTCCAGGCGCCAGAGGCAGTACCAAACGGCCAGATCCAAACTGTGGAAACTGTTACAGAGCAACAGAGACACCAAGACGGGAGTCGAGCCCCATGTTCCCTCTCCTTGTCACAGACTGCGATCCCTCCCCGGCCTCCAAAACATGTGGCTCCTCAGCAAGAGGTTCCCCCACAAAAGAAACCCCCTTGGGGTTCGCATCATGTCCCTTTTTCTGCACACCCTCCCCTGCGGTGCTGCTTGGCTCTCCCTTCGCCACAACAGGACCACCCGACACGCACTCCTCCAGCTCCACCCGGAAGACCGCACGACCAATCTTCATCAGCAGCTCTGAGGACATTGGTGTAGCCCTCACAGCAAACTCCACCTTCACATGAACATCCTCCCCTTTGGAGAGGCTCGAACTCAAGATGGAGATCACTAGCCCAAAACCTCCCAGTAGCACCTCCATCGATTGCACACCTCGCGCTTGAAGGGGCACGCCTTTCAGCTTCAAGATCTTATAGAACCATCGGTGCAAGGCACCATCCGGAGGGATGTGCGCCTACACACCACCAAACCACCCGGAAACCGCCGCAGCAAGTTAGCCACCTCTCCAACGGACAATCCCCTAGAACAGACTGCACCCTCCTGGAGTTGAACGACATCTCCCCCAAAAGTCAGGCTTGCTCATTGCCAAATATCAGCCATAGCCGTCTGCAGACAATCTCTCGAATTCGCGCAATCACCCACGAGGACACCCTCCATAGGGTCCACCGCCTGTAGAGGGAGCTGCGAGGTCCCCCCTCTACTTCTAGGTCCCTCCACTAACAGAACCCCTTCTCCCACACTCACACCACCAAGTCTACACCACAAATTCGGGCAGCTTCTTCTGCGATGTCCCACCCCTCCGCGGGAGAAACACGTCACCGCATCTCTGCACACCGTTGCCAAGTGACCTCGAGCCCCATACTTGAAACACCTCCGGGACTCCCCCGCGTTACGAAATGGTACTCATGTCGCGGCCGAGACGTGGATCCATCATAAAGACCTAGCCTCAGCCCCCGTCCACCGCAGGGGAGCTGTCAACCTCCTCGGCTCGACCACCTGCCAGCCCTCCTCCACTACCGCCCCCAGCAGTCTTCCCTCCCATGCGTCCACCCCACGCACCACTTCTGCCCACCTCCCAACGCTCCCCATCACCACCAACCCGCCAGTTAAGCCCCCCGTCGATCCTCCCGCCGCGGGCGCCCCTACCTCCGTTCAACCAATCGCCAACCCCCCCCCCCTTCGAGTTGGGAGAGAATGCATTGGGGGGGATGCTCCTGCGTCCTCCAACACCTCCCCCACCCCAGGGAAACCCAACGTTGCCGACAAAAGGAACGGTGTGTCCCCCCCCCACCCCAATCTCAATCGAGAGGCCGACAAGGACAAAATTAGACTTTACAAGGAAAACATCGTGTTACATTGTGCGAGATTGGTCGGTGATTGGGTGTTGGGTTAGCTTCCTGTATGGCATCTTTTTCTTTACCTTTGTAAACCGCTTTATAACTTTGTTTTTTTTTAATTAATTGGGTTGAACACCGCTGAGTGTCTCTCCCTCTTTTAGGCCTCAAAAAAACTGTACAAAGGACCTCGATTAGCCTCAAAAACTCTTGTAACTTGTCCTTAAAAAAGCTAGATCAAAATGTATGGCTCTGTCCCCCATTAGACCAAGTCTCCTTCATACTCATCCCATGATTGGTCGCAAAGGCAGAGAATCCAAGGAACCGATCTCTCAGCAACCCATCACCCATCCATTTATCAGTCCAGAATCGAAACGAGCTGTCATTTCCCAAAATTGGTCGTAAAAATTATGCAACTTCAAGCACCATTGTAAAAATTACCTTCCATGATATCAACAGTGATCGAGTCTATGGGAATACTGATATTAGACAAGATTTTGTAGATTTTCCACATCAAACAGCAAGGTAGATCCTCACTATCTACTTAGCCAAGAGGAGTGTGTTCATATCCTTTGGAGCGTTCTCAATCACCATCCTTAAATGGCTACATCAGACTCTCAATCCACACAAGCGATACAGTGTGCCTCATTCCTCGTGCCCACCCAAAAGATTCTCCTCGTCATAAATTCAAGCCTACTCTAAACACCCACCAATAAAAGCAAGTTGGAGATGAAGAACATTGGAATAGCATATAACAATCCTCGGGAGAATTAGATGACCATCCCTAGAAAAATGGGAAGTTTCCAAGTCGTCAACTTGTGCTTCATCTTCTCCAACAAAGGCAACCAATAATCCTAACGAAGCCAGCCATATGACCAGGAAGCCCTATATAAGTAAGCGGAAGGCCTGCATATGGAGTGCCAAGAACCAAACCATATCTCAATCGAGAGGCCGACAAGGACAAAATTAGACTTTGCACAATTAACCCTAAGGCCAAACAACTCACAAAAATCTCCAAGATCGTGGCGATACCCTTTGCATTAGTATCACTTCCCTCGATGAAGAAGATAGTATGCAGCACCACCAATATAAAGATACGATCATGAGCATAACCTGCACATATTCCCTTTTGCATAGCCTGGTCAACCATCATACTCAGTGTGTTGGTGACAAGAACGAACAAGAGTGCATCAAAAGGGGCATCCATGTCTGACACTCGTTTGCGACTAGAAAAAATCGCACATCATGCGCCCACTCACCGACATTGTGTCAGTGGACAGTGACACAATAACTAACAATATGTTAGATTCTTAGTTTAACAAATCATTCCATTTTTCAAAATTTCAAGTTTTTCCCATTTGGTTTGTTATGACAACCATTTCCGTATCTCAAGCCTCTTTGGAAGTCGCGTTGTCATGCCCTATGGTCATTTCATGCTCATATCGTTAACCACTACCATAACCAGCCCGCTCTGCGCTACTTGACCTGCAAGCATCTTGTCATACCCCCCCCCCAAATGACCTCTTTTGCTACCCACCCACATCCACACAATGATGATCACGTTGCCAACGCACTACAACTCGATCCCAACACCTTCGATCCTAGTTAATGTACCTCCTTCAAGCCACCCCACCCCATTTGTGGGCCTTCTTGTTGTTGCCATGCCACATCCATCATGTAGCCTATGAAACACTAACCCCATGTGCTACTATATTATCTATACGGCTCCACCATCCCAACCCAAAAGCACCGATGCCCCATTACCCAACCCCGGAGATTCATCGTCTCTCGGCAACAAACTCTAGCTGATTTTCCTGTAGGGAAGAAATAAAATATGCCCACTTAAATTAAAAAGAAAAAGGGGAAATATGCAAACATGCCCACTCCAAAAATGTTTTATCAAGTGGTCCAAGATGATGAAAACTTGCAAAGTGGCTCTGTAAGTCTCAGTAGATCCCGAATTCCAAAGATACAAGGCATGGATCATGAAATAAACTCACCATCACCAGATGATAACTTCAACCATGCAGTATGTCATAATAAAAGCAACCTCATCAAGATGAGTTCTTCAGTGAACTTGTTTCAATCCCTAATTCTGATTTTTCCTTAATTTCAAACTTTCTATCATTGGAATTCAATAGATAATTTCCTTTTTAGGTTATGTTTTTATTTTCTATTCATGAGGTCATTAGTTGAACTGATACTTGCATTTCAAAAAAGTTGAACAAGTAATAGCTTTTCAAAAAAATTGAATGGACAAATTCATTTTTCCCATTTTAAAATTTGTCCGTTAGGTTGTTTTGGATATTACATGTAAACATATTTAAGGCCTCTTGGTTGATAAAAAGAGTACAAAACCAAATTGGACATAAGATTTTTTAGTTTATATCCGTATCCATCTCTTCTCTCACTACATTCTTCTGACTGCAACAAATGCATTATAGAAGCAAAGACAATGAATGAATGTACCACTGGAGAAGATATTGTAAAGCGCATCATAGAAGAGTAGTAGTCATAGTTGGGTCCAGCAGAAATCTGACAAACGTTCTGCGGTAGAGGTAGGAAAGAGGATCGGAGATTGTTCATTAGCATAGGACCCTGCAAAAAAATCCCAAATGATCAACCTCTTTCCTGTCAAAAGAAATAGTTTGAATTATTTAATTAACAAATTACTTTAAAAGATGCAAAAACTTGGTGAAGTAACATGCTAAGTTGCTGACCGTTTTTTTCTGAAGTAAAGAAGCCGTTCTGTATTATGTTTAAATAAAGTTTATATTTAATGTGAAGCCATGTTACATCATACTTATTAAAAATATTATATATATTTACATAATGTGGTACCACGCATCAGTTAATATGAGGCCCCGGAAGAAATCAGTAATTGTTTCTTAGAAAAAACAAGTGAAAGGGAAGAACTACAATCGTGGTATGACTGGGATGGGTCTATAGGCCCATTTAATGGTGTGGAAAAATAACTTCTGAAGGCAGAAAGATTTTCTACAGGTGAACAGCATATTGTTTATAATAAATGGCAATTGCTAACTAATATGGTTTTGATAACCAGATCTGTTTCATCAAATATACAGCAAAGTAATAACTGGTAGAGTAATATTTTTGCTCCAGGTTCGATCCAATAGCGAGATAGATTATCCATGGGCAAGTGTCGACCTATAGTGCTCCATTTCACACTTTTCCATACGAAAAAAAGCTGGTGTATGCGGCCTTAATAATCACCAAATATAGAATATATTACTTTTGCAAGATAGCAAATATGGGCTCTCCCAAGGCTTATGACTCGGTAATCAACCGAACATTACTTAAGAACCGAAAAAGATAATTATTGAGGTTGGTAATTATCTAGTCCATCAAGTGGGATTGAAGAATTATAGAAACTCCTCCCAGACATTACCTAGAGATGCATACATAGCGACAACATTTTTAACATAAGGAGTCTCTACAAAAGATGTATCCTTCCCCTGCTTCCAAATATCCTTTCCCTCTAATGATTCTAGCCATCAACATTTCCTCTAACCCACACAAAAAAATCCATAAGACAATATAAGATCACATAGATCCAATAAAAAATGCATTTGGAAGAAAAAGTTTCACATCCGTTTCCTTAAACCCCACAAAGAATAAAGTAGTATCATCAGCTAAAATCCATTTTCTCCGAAGTTATAGCCGTGCTCTTCTCAACTACAAGACAATCATGCATTTACAGGTACTTGACATTTTGCAGTCCTTTCATTTGAGCTGCTAAATCCCAAGCACGCTACTGCAGTTAAGAGATGTGCAGTAAAGAGCAGTTGCCACCCCACTTAAAATGAAATAGCACAAGATTCTTCCCCCTGTCAACAACCTCAATAAGCACCTGCACAGGTGGAGACTTTCCACAGCGAATCCAGCAGGAAAAAAAAACCTTCCCCATTCAGTCAATTCAGACAACTGAATATTCAACAGCATCCTGGAGAAATGGGATGATCGCATCAAGCTGAAGACCCATGACAGGAAATGACGATCGCGGGACGGAGGCCGTGACAGGGTAGAGGACAGAAGCACCATATGAAAACATCCACCTTAGCGAATGATCCCCCCATTCTAATGCACGCACTTCTTTGCCATATAGACCTTGTTAGCAGGAACATGGACAAGTCAACGGGACAACAAGCAGCCCGAAAGTTATCTAAATGGCCTCCAGAAGAATCTGCCACATGGTTTTTAAAATCGTGCCTTGAGGCGACGAGGCATTAGCCTCGAGGCATTTTCCCATAAAAACCGCATCAAGGCTATAGCCTCTATCAGCCTACATGAGGCGTAAGCCTCACAGCCCCAAGGCAGTACCGAGGCGGTGAGATGCTACCGAGGCGCTGCCTCGGTTATACTATGAGTTTTTTGGGAAAAAAATAAATAAAACTATTTTAATTTATACTTTTACAATAATATTAAAGATAATATGGCTTAAATAACCATGCTCGGTAAGCTTGAAATCTTGGAATAACCAACACACCCGTAACACATTATTTCATCAATGCATAATCATTGCATCAAAAAATCATGTATTTATATAGTGATTGTTTTATTATTATTTTTCAAAGAATAGTGATTCTTTTTAGTTAGTATGAACGTTTCATTTCAACTAATTGTGTTCTATTGCATGTATCATACAATGAATATGATATACATTCAAGAGATTGTATGTTTTTTGTAAGAATATAATGGATTCACAAGTTCATAATGTGAACATTACATAATCACATATTGTAAGTATTTTAAGAAAAAAAGATCCACGTCATAAAGTAACATATAGTTAATGTGTATATCGTATACATATGTTCAATGTGAGAATACACAAATTCAAGAATTATAATAGGGGTTTTTACACATAAACCTATATACTTTCCTAATTACGCATTGAACCCTCCATAATCTCGAATTCACATCCAGACACCTAAATAGTGACTTTGTCTTACATGTATACCCCTACCATTAGTTTCCTGCACTAACTCAACCGCCCCTTGAGTTAATCTAAGCATACTAATTCTAAAGGTAGATATTTATTTAAACTTATTTTTTATTCAATCCCACCCCTAACTTAGCCATGGCCGGTCCCAATCCTAGGCAAATGAGTAGGGTTGCGTGTTAGGTAGCCTACAGCCAGTGTAAAAGAGACAAATTCCTAGCTAGTGTTCTTAAAACTATTTAGGAATTTGTCTCAAAACAATCAGATCCTTTCAACCCATGTGACAGACCCTAGTTAATGTGGGAAAAGGCTTTGTTGTTGTTATTGTTGATGATTCAATCCCACTTATCCTCCTTCCTCACCTTCCCTACGACAACCCCAACACACGCCAACACCACCACCTCCCCCATCCTCATTTCTTCCTCCGAGAAGCCCTCCTTCCCTGACTCTTGCTGCTTGTATGCTTCTCCATGCCCATATCCGAAGCGAAAACCTACACATGTCACACGGGGCATTGCCCCTCATGCAACCCCTCCTCTTCCTTCTACACATACATGCCACACGACTGCCACTGAGGCCTCGACCGGCCTGGGAACACCATGAAGAAGGCTCCGAGGGGATTGCCCACGGTGCAGTACACCCTCGAGGGCAAAGAAATAGCACAGCAAGCGGACAGCATCACCATGTCTCGATCCAACCCCAATATCTCCATGTGAAAAATGACTACCCAATTCGAAATATCAAACCTTTATCCCAAATAAGGGGTACCCACAACCCTAATCGGCTCAGACGAGCTTATCCACACTAGGATAGTATTGTAAAAATGGATTGACTAGCCCGATTAGTCGGTCTAACTAGTCGAGCTGGTGGGGTGGTTGACATACACACTGACAAGTCTGATTAGTCGACCGACTAGTCAGTTGATTTTGCATAGAGAAATCATTTTATTATCATTTACTTTTTTTAAGGAAACTTATTCTATCATGCTTAATATTTTATATAGATTAAATTACTTCTTTATTTCATTACGATAGTAGAGAAAATGTAGAATCTATGTAAATATATAAGAATATATGTATAAAGATGTTTTATATATCAAAATAATTAAAAATTCAAAGCAGACTAAAGGCTGACTAAATTCGATTAGTTGCATGATTGCCAATTTATCCTTCAATGACATGTCGACCGAGCAGCGACTACTGACTCTGTAACCTTGCACATGGTGCTTCGAATCGGGACTTGCGACAGCCAAAGATGGGCCAGAAATAGGTCGAGTTGATGGTTTTTCTTGTGGGAAAGGAGTGGAATCGGAAAATAGGGGGCGATTTGGATAAAACGATAGGATTTTTTCCCGTGTTCCTCGTTGGATTGATTAGAGGGAGAGGAGGTGGTGACCAATGGATAGTAGTGATGGTTTTTTGTTTTGGGAATTGTGAGATTTTTCTTTTGTGTGTAGACTAGACTTTTTGTGTTATTAGGTTTGATTTGGATTACCCACAAATGGAAGATGAACAAAGCTTTGATCTCTGATCGAAACTCGATCTTCCAATCGAGACAAAAATGGGATTCGAAGGGAGGGAAATAGTATAATTGCCGAATGTAAGAGGGGGTGAGGGGGAAATTGACAAAATGTGATGGATTCGATAAAAGTTCACATAAAAATGGATGGAAGTTAACACAAAGTTATGTCATTTAGGGTATTATGTGTGATTATGAATTATATAAGGTCCAATGCACAAATATATGTGTGTGTAAAAATCTCTTTATAATAATATAGTTTGTAAATATTTGGGGGCTAGGAGTTTGTGATAATATAGTCATGTTTAATTATAGTTTTATATATTTTCTCCATAAATTGAGGCTTATGCCTTTACCGCATTGAAGCTTATGCCTTGCCTCATTGGTATCGTCTCAATCCACCTCGTATTTTTTAACACCTAGGCTACACCATCGGCACCGTCAACATGGAAGAGGGGTAGTCCGATGTTCCATGTTTTTTTCAAAAAAAAGATGGAACAACGGACTACCCCCCTTCCACGTGTTACTAGTTCAACACTCTCAAATGTGAAAGAAAAAAAATACAAATTCAAACCAAAAATATATCGGTATTTATATAATATATTAGCTTAATAAATTCCAATACAGCTTGATAATGATACTTTCCCTTTTGTGACCTAACCTCAACTACTTTCCCTAAATGACACCATCAGATTAACACCCACAATTGTGTAGTTAGGTTTTTTCTCCACTATAGTTATAAACTTATAATGTTCTGTGACAGCATTTAATCTTACCGGTACTAAGAAGTTGAAAGCCGGCTATTCTTTGATACGAATGATTTTAGAAATTTCAAAATGACATATCAAATGATGATTTCTTAGAAGTAACTGATAAAGTTTCGGTAATGGACCACCAGAAATCGGGTTCACTTCCCGGAAATAGGTAGTAATCGAGCTGAACCGGTTTTAACCTACCTCATGGAGCACAGACCTCTGTATCATTATGCCTAACATTGAAATTTAAGATTTCCTGAATTGATCAACTAAACTACTAAACAATTTTGTAAGCATAAAAATGAACGCGGATTATGGAGCTTTTAAAAGTTGTCTCATAAGAAAGGTCTTCATTTACTCCAAGAAAATCATATATTTCAGATTTGGAGGTCTGGGCATGCTTATAGCTTACCTCTCCGACAGGCAATGGCAACGCAATTGAACAGATTCTGTAGTCTTTGCCTTCCCTTAAAACCACTACCATGTGTGATTCACAAAAATCAACATCCTCGATGCTGATTCCAGGATCCTCCTCTACAACAGTCTGAACAAAAACAAAGGGAAACAATATGAGCACTAAGAAATAGAACATCTCAGGGCACAAATGACGCCATTTTAAAAGATAAATAAACTGTTCTTAAATCACTTCCATAATTGCAAGTTAAATGATAAAGCATGTGGCCTCAACAGACAAGAATGCCATAACAAGAGGAATCAAGTTTCAAGCCCACCAAAATACCAAATATTAATATTTAAGGCTTTAAATAAAAGAGCTGAAATTTTGAAAGGTGGCATATTGAAAAATAAGACATCATCTTTCTCAACTGAATATTGTATGTTGGAATCTTTTCGGAAACAAAATGCCAATCAAACAATAGAAGCGTTCCCATACAATTCTTGTAGAGTGTATGAACTGAACAGATCGTCACATTCATCAATTGCAACTAAGTTCTAGAAAAGTAACTTGTATCACAAGGCAATTGCATCACAAACTCTCCCCCCAGGTCTCTCTGACAATAACTGATGAATATACAATGTTGACATTATTACATTTATGTTTCTTTTTTCCTAGATCACTTATTTACTCTTCTGATCATCATCCCTCCTATGTAAGAAGGGATAGGTCTCTCTTGAAAAGTCAAGCTCGTCGTTTTCCCAAACATAAGAGTAGAGCAGCAGTCCTAGATAGGTGGTCAAATACACCCCCATCCAAGTAAGCCACGACTAACATCCTCCCAAATCCTAAGCGAAGAGAGAAGCGGAAAGTGTTGCCACCTCGTTTTCTCCAACAGCTTTGCGACTTCCAACCTGTATCACTGCTCCAGCAACAACTACACCATCATCCAGCGCTGCCACTGTTGTTGGACACTCATGCAGCGTGCATACTAACATGGTGCCGCCTTGATGCCCTCTCACGATGTCATAGACAATACTATTCACATGGTGATGTTATTGAACTCTTCTTTTCAAGAATGTTGCCGAATGACGTCTTAATGGCCAACCACAAACTGCCTCTAATGAAATGAAAAGCCCATTTTGTTGGCAATCAAGTTTTCTGGGACAAATTATGAACTGTGAGAGCACAGCATTCTCAATATTGTGGATGCACATCACAAAGATCATTACCTGAAAAAAGAATAGCTCTATGACGAGTAAAAAAACTCTGCCCCACAAAAAAGGACAAAAACTTACCCAGAAGCATTGAAATGCACTTATAAAGTCATAAATCGAATCGACCCTTGTTTCGCCGATTGCCAGTGTGTTTGTGGGCGTATTCATTTACTATATATATATATAAGAGTCAAAAATCTTGCAGTTCCAAATTGATATGTGCCCAAAAGAGACCGAATGGGCATCTCACACCTTATGAATGACTCTGCAATTAAGAGAGCCTTTAAGAGGCTATACAGCTACGCTCATGCATGCGGACGCCCCTCTCAAATTCCATTCAGGACATAGACCATGGTAGGTCAGTTTCTCACAAGCCTTGATCATGCACATAAGGTTGTAAATAGCAGATATTTACAATTCCAGATATACATACAATGAGGTCAATGGCAAATTGAGTCGAATGTTTATTTTTGTGGATACTCTACAAGATCCAGACATTGACTTTGCCATAGTAGTCTCCCATGTGGACATGGTTCAAGAGCGACGGTTTGCAACCACTAGATGTGGGTCAACTAGACAGTGCAGATAGCCTAGCAAGCCAGACCAAGTTGCGAACAATTATTAGTACAAGCATCGTTAAAGTGGGGAATCTAGACCTAAGGGATGTTGTTAACTTGTTATGTGATGTGGATTTTACCTATCTATCTTTGATTCAAGTGGGTAAGCCATTTGTGTGTCGTCCGTGCGAAGTCGGTCATTCAAATGGTTAAAACCGAGGACGGAGAGGAGATATTGACACGAGTAACCACATCGTGACGCGTTTGCACAGATTACCAGTGCCTCATTGCAGCGACGAAGAAGGATTACTTTTCCTTGCCCTTTCTTTACCAAATCGCCGAAAGACTGTTGTGAAAAGGATACTTCTGTTTCTTGAACGAGAACTCGAGGCGCCAATTAATAGTTGTTGAGAGTTAATTTTAGCTTTTATGTGTCTATGTATTGTGTCTTTCTCATCTCTTATGTAATTTGCCCAACAGGGTTTCTCCTCCCTATATAAAAGAATCCTAGGGTCTCATAAATAGGCAATTGATTATTATTTTTCCATACGGTATCAGAACGACGGTCCTAGACCGGAGCTATGTGTCCCAATCACCTTCTCGCACCTGTCGGTTGTTCCATCTCGCAGTCGACGCCATGAGGCCCCCTCCCCACTCTCGCGCGCCTCCACACCTTGCGTGTAGGGAACCTCCAAGCGGTAACTACAATCATCGTACGTTGCCACTGTCGAACATTAGATTATCGCATGGTGACCAACGACACTGTCGGTGACTAGCGGCACCACTGGAACCCACGCGTAGCCCTCCAAGCTGCAGCAACCGCTCAAGCAGCTCCGCGCAATGGTCCCAGTCGTTCCCAACGGCGTCTTGTGAACCCTAGTGGCCCCTTACATGTCCCGCCTCACCGTTTAGGGCACTAATATCTGCTGTCACTGTTGAGGTGAAACGAAAAGTTGTATTCCATCTAATCCTAGAGCTCTCTTATATAGGAGAAAAGCTAAAAGGATAAATTACATAAACAGGACAAGAGAAATAAACAATATAAAGAAACACGACAATAATATAAGAATTTTAACACTCCCCCTCAAGCTGGAGCATATATATGTATCATGCTCCGTTTGGAACAACAATGATGAAATGGACCTCTTGCAAGAGCTTTGGTGAACATATTTGCAATCTGATCACTTGAAGCGACATAAGACGTTGAAATAAGTCTCTTTTGGATCAAGTCACGAGTGTAGTGACAGTCTATCTCAATATGCTTTGTTCTCTCATGAAATGCTGGATTATTAGCTATGAACAAGGTTTTTTTTTTGACGCTCAAAAAAGGGGAAGCACTCATAGGTGTTCGCCCCAATGTATTAAAACGTAAAGAAGAGAGTACTTACAAGATGGATGAAGAAAACAAAACAAAGGCTAGATGGTATCAGATAAGAGATACCACCCACACACACGTACAACGCTACCCAGAAGTCCAGTCATGACAAAAGCGTGCCGCCGAGATGCATATATTTTCTTTGTAAAACCTCTGCCGAGCAAAGAGTGCCTCGTTTCTTCCCAACCAGATGCTCCACAAACGCGCAATAGGGTCCACCAAATCCACCCTCGACCGACCCCTGGAATTAATCAAGCTGTCGCAGAACGCATCAAAGTCCGAGATATTCAGCCAATCCAAATCGTCCCAGATAGCATGAACACGGTCGCACTGGAAGAAGAGGTGCCCGCTGGTTTCCTCCGCCGTACCACAGAGACCGCACATTTGTGAGACACTAGGAAACATCATAGCACATCGGTCTCTAGTTAGCAGCCGACCACGCCGAAGAAGCCATAGAAAGATACCAACCCGTTCCGGCAATTTGAGTCCCCATATGAACTTACAATGAGTCAGCAAGGTCGCGTCGTCCCTCACAGCGGGGGGAAGAAGAGCGAAGTACGCCTTCCTGGTAGAGAAAGGACCGTCCTTCCAAGCCAAGTGATCACGCCCCCCAGTGGGCGTGGGAGCATCCGAAAGAAAAGCCATCGTGGAAGTGAAGTCGAGCAGACATTGATCCGATAAATTAGCAGAGAACAAAGGGCACCAGCAGCCATCGGACCAGCAGGATGCCACGGTGGCGAATTTGTCCACCACCAGCGCGAACAGCCGAGGAAACATAGTCTGCAAAACACCCCTCCCGGTCCAATCATCCGACCAGAAGCGGAAAGAATTCCCATCGCCAAGAATAGGTTTGAATAAAGATCTGTTGCGGTTAAAAGCAGACAACACACCGCGCCAGAAAGAGGAACGGTTGCCCTCGAGTCGCCCCCGCGAAGCGGATATGAGATCGACCCCTGCCGCCTCCCTAAGGCACTTCAACATGAAATTCTCTTCCCGACCCCACACCTTCGCCGCCCATTTCAGAAGCATAGCCTCGTTCACCACCTCCAGCCGTCTCACACCCAAACCCCCTTCCCGCTTAGGGCGCGAGACGTCCTCCCAACCCACCAAATGAACCCCCCTTCTCCCGTCGCCCTTCCTTCCCCAAAGAAAACCTCGCATACATTTTTCCAATCTAACCCGAATCCCCTTCGGCAAGCCACGCACGGTCAGGAAATAAATTGGGATCGAGGAAAGCACGGATTTAAGAAGAACTAACCGTCCCCCCTTGAGAGAAGCGCCGCACGCCATCCAGCCAGCCTAGCCTCCATCTTCTCAACCACCTTCCGGCAATCACGCAGCCGGGCACGGCCCACCGACAGGGGCAGACCAAGATACTCCAACGGGAGGCTGCTCGGAGAGGAGCCCATCAAACTGGCACACCCCACAGCCTCCTCCGGAGACATAGCAAACGGAACGACTTTTGATTTGTTCCCTTGATGAGGAGGCCCGACATTTCACAGAATAGTTGTAACGTAGTAGCCATACCCGAGGCATTGGCGCGGCCGCCCTCAATAAAGCGTATTGTGTCATCAGCAAACTGTATAAGAGGAATATGATAGGGACCCAAAGAGCATCCACGCGTAAGACCGGCCTCGGCCACACCATCAATCATACACGGCAAGACATCCACCGCCAAAACAAAGAGGAGGGGAGCAAGGGGGCACCCTTGCCGGACCCCCCTGCGAGGCTCGAAAGCCCCCCCAACAGGACGCCCATTGAGAGAAACGAAGAAGGAAGCGGTGGTCACACATCACCGAACCCAAGAGATCCAAATCGCCGGGAAACCTCGCCGCTTTAGCACCGACCATAGAAAGCGCCAATCCAGTGAATCATAAGCCTTTGCAAAGTCTATTTTCCACAGCAGCCCCTTCGTATCATTTCTGCGCCAAACATCGACGATCCCGGAAGCCACCGCATAGCAATCAGATATTTGTCTCCCTTGAACAAAAGCGGCATGTGAAGGCGAAATGAGCGCGTCGAGGAGTGGCGCAAGCCTTCTGACGAGAGCCTTAGCAATGATTAAATAAATGCCATTGGATATAGAAATAGGCCGGAAATCCTCGATACGGTTGGCCGAAGGTGATTTAGGGATCAAAACAATAGTAGCCCTGTTGATTTTGTTAAAGCCTCTATTCCCCTCACAAAATTCATGAGCAACGTCCAAGACGTCATTAGCGATCACATCCCAAAAATCCCGATAGAAAGAGATAGGGAAACCGTCAGGACCGGGGGCAGCGTCCATGTAGAGATCCCAAGCCGCCCCCTTGAGCTCCTCCAGAGAAAATGGCAGGATAATCGCCGTCGCATCCGAAGGCGCAAGGACGGAAGCCCCACGGCCAGACCACCGCCACGAACGCGTAGGTTGACGGTCAAAAACGCGCTTAAAATATGTTCCCAAAGCCACGCCCATTTCCTTCTCCCCCTGAATGAAAGAACCATTGACCGAGAGGGATGAGATTGCATTAGCACGTTTTCGAGCACTGGCAACCCGATGAAAGAAAGCAGTGTTCGCATCCCCATGTTTGATCCATCTCAGGCGCGAGCGCTGGCGCCACTCGATTGGCCCATTTCCTATCCTCCGCCGAAACCACCTGCAAAGCCGAAGCACGATCGGCCAACTCCTCGGGAGATAATTCCCTCTCGTTCTCTAAACGATCCAAGCGCAAAATGATGTCATCAGCCTCCTTACGAGCGATTAAGCGTGCCTGACGAGTATTAAATTTAAAGGACGCCAATAATTTTCTGAGGGACGAAAGTTTATGATCGAACCGTCGGGCAGCACTACCGGCATAAATTGACTGGGACCAATGATTCCGCACAATGTCCCTGAAGTTCGGTTCCATCAACCAGCTCCGTTCATAGCGAAAGAGGCCGCGAGGGCGAGAAGATTCACCGGAATCCCAAATAATGGGACTATGATCGGAGAAAGATCGCGGCCGAGAGGAAACCGATCAAAGCGGGAAGACCTCCATCATGCTACCATTCGCGAAGAACCTGTCGAGCCGAGATCGGGAGGAATTATTCCTCCAAGTGTAGTTAATATCATTTGCCACGAGACCCTCAAGAGCCAACTCCTGAATGAAATCTGAAAATTCACGGGAGTCCGGATCATGACCCTCACGACCACGGGGGCGGTCATTCGAAAACAAGGTTACATTGAAATCGCCCCCCAAAATCCAAGGAGTTTCCCCAAAAGCCATGGCATCGTCGCGCAAATCCTCTCAAAGTTCCCGTCGAGCGATATGGCATATAGGCGCGTATACGCACGTGAAAGCCAGTGAAGCATTAGAGTCCGACCTCGTGAGTATCACAGAAATGGAATGTCGCCCAACACGAGTAGATGAGAAAGAGAATCTCGACGACCGCCAAGCCAAAATAATCCCGCCCGAAGCGCCGGCCGCATCCAACGAACGAAAGGCACCCAAACTCCCAGCACCGAAAGACTTCCATAAAATTTCATCCACCCCCGATAATTTTGTTTCTTGAAGAAGGGCAATGTCACAATCCCATTCCACCAAACGTGAGCCCAAAGCACGCCTACGATCTGGGTCGCCAAGACCATGAACATTCCAAGATAACAATTTCATTAAAACCAAGCACGTCCCCAAAAACTCGAACACAGAGCAGACCAACTCCATACTAATCTCGAGGAAAGCATCCCCCAATGTGACGAAGTGCTGCTGCCTCCGCCACCGCCTCGCGCAGCAGCTGGCTTGAAGAAAGAGAGGAATCCCCAAGGGTTGGGGGTCGACGACGAGAGTACATGTTTCCAAACCTGTAAGGGGAAGCAATCACAGCATTCCAAGCACTCCATGAAAGACAAGTGTGACTTGAAGAAGCAAGCATATCGCCAGGTGAAGGATCCAGAGAGCCGCCGCCTGTCCGAGAAACCGGAGTAGAATAAGAGCCCTGGAAGTCGAGGGGAAGAAGCATACCAGCATCCTCAGGCGAAGAGTAATTCGTAGTGTCGCCCTCGGAGGTAACCGAGGTAGCCGCCATCAATAAAGGTTGAGAGATAGTTTCTTCCAGCTGTGCCACCGTGGAGAAAGGCACCGAGGTAATGGGTTGTGGGCGCATATAATCGGATGTCCACATAAGGGGCTCGGGAAGCATAACCGGTTCGGGTCCATCCCGCGCCAGTGGCCATAAGTCTAAGTTATCGGATCCGGAAGCAGCGATAAGTGGAAGCGGCGAGCCATGCCCCGAGAAGTCCACGTGTACAGGATTGGCGGACACAATGGATGTTGCAGAAGAATGCGAATCGACCTCGAGAAGATCCCAAGTCACGAGACGACGAACACCCTGTCCCGCACACGCGACCCGAGGGATACCAGGCGACATCCCCGAACAGGCGCCATGCACTTGCGACGCTTCGAAAATATCCCTGCAAATGGACACGTGGCGAGAGGGAAGCGAACCGCCAAGGCCCGCTCCGGAGAACGAACCGACACCATGGATGACCGGCGAGGGCGGTGCAGAGGGAGGCGCCACCGCCGGCTCCGGAAAAATGAATTCGAGCTTGAAGGTCCATCGCCCCAGACCTAGCTTCTCGAACAAAACCTTGCCAGCCAAAGACCTGCTTAACGTCGACGAACACTCAATGAGTACCCGAGTACACTTCCAATCGGAGCCCGGAGCAAGCCCGTCATCCAGAATAGCCAAAACCTGGCCCCATCCGCCAATAACTTTGGATAGGCAATGCACCGTGCGCGACAAGAATGGGACGCCACGAACATCGACCACGCAAACTTCGGAACCAATGGACGCGCCATCCGCAACATGCATTCGCCGCCACTTAACGAGCGAAACATCGGCCAGACGAAGAAGGCTCTCCCGTTGCTCCGGGGATATCCCACGAACACAGCATCGATAATCGTCTAGAAAAAACAAATCCCCGTGAAAGTCGTCACCCAAGAGCTGAAGGGTACCTGTGCGAATCTCCTCCCGACCCACTCCAGGTCGTTGCAGAACACCCATTACAGCCACGCGCTCCGCATGGACCGCCTGCGAGTCCTCCCGCGACGAAGCACCCTGCGCACGCGTTCCTTCCGTCGCCATCCCAGCCGCCGGCATCTGAAGGGAGCACCCTCTTCGATTGTCAACCCCTGGACCAGGAATGTCATGCGTGCGTTCCTCATTCGCCACCTCGCCGCCTTGTTGTTGCACCACCACATCGTGGATAATCCCCGACCCACAGCCCACGTCAGAAGAACGTGGGGGTGGGTGAGAGGCGTTCCCCCCACAGGTCCTTTTGAAGAGGTACCGACACCGCCATCGCGCACAACTTGAGCAAACGAGCGAGAATCCATTATAGCAGACGAACCTTGAACTCGTTGACGCGACTCCGAATGATCAGGGTGCATGCGATTCCTGTTACCATCACCAGGTCGAGAAGCCCTGCACAAAAACATGCGATGACCTACCTTGCCGCAGAGAAAGCAGCGAGGAGGAACTCGACATGTAGAGGCGACATGACCTCGGCCCTCACAACGAAAGCACCGCTTCCCTGCCTTTGCATGCGTGACCTTCTCCCACACCCCACCCCCGCCTTCTAGCGCACTGTTAGCTGCGCTTCCCCCATAAGCACCACCGCGAGTAGCCCTGTCTCCGCCATGATGGTCTCCTTGGTGACGTTGAACCTCTTGAGCCTTCGGACGCCACGATCGTTGCTCCCTCTCTTGAGCCTTCGGACGCCACGAGCGCTGCTCCCTCATTCTTTCCAGCACTAGGAGCGAGCTTCGCTATGAACAAGGTTGTTAGATTATCACATTTGAGGTGCATAGGAAGAGGCACCTCAATCGTTAAATCAGGACAGACTTGACCCACATCATTTCTATACTCCTTTGGGTCATGGCCCTATATTCTGATTCCGCGCTAGACCGAGCAACAACAATTTGTTTCTTACTTTTCCATGAGACCAATGAGCTACCAACAAACACGATGAAGCCTGAAGTGGACTTCTTGTCCTTATGACACCCATCATAATCTACATATGCCATGGCCTCAAATTTCAGCGAAATTCAGTCGAATTTCTGTCGAATATCGATATCCAGTCGAAATCGAAATTCGACCGAAATAACCGAAATGACCGAAATATGGGGTCCTAGTACAAAAAATGACCGAAATGACCGAAATTCCGGTCGAATTTCCACCGAAATTCCACCGAAATTCTGTTTTGGTCGATACCGAAATGGTGACCGAAACCGACATTTAGGACCTTGACATATGCACATCCAGTAACTGTAAGAGAAGTATATCTTCTAAAAATAAGACTCGTACCTGGAGATGACTTCAGATATCTCAAGATCATGCACACTGCATCCATGTGTGCTTGCCTGAGTTGCTCCATGAACTGGCTCAATCTACTCACAGTGAAAGAAATATCAGGTTTGGTAATAGTAACATATAATAATTTCCCTACTAGCTCTTTGTATCATCTCTTATCCACATCCTCAGAGTCATCATCATAGAGCCTAGAATTAGGATCCATTGGGGTGGTAGTTGGTCTACATCCTGTCATGCATGTCTCAGATAGAATATCAGTAACATACTTCCTTTGCGTCATAACTATACCATGTTGATTGCGTGCAAACTCCAAGCCAAGGAAGTAATGAAGCGTGCCAAGGTCTATGGTAACAAACTGTTGCCCAAGAAAGTCCTTAGCTGCTCGAATGCCTTGTTCATTGCTGCCACTGATAACAATGTCATCAACATAAACCAAAATAACTACAATACCTCTTTGATTTCTCTTAACAAAGAGAGTATGATATGCAGTGGATCTGACAAACCCCTTCTGTTCAATCAACTCCAAAAGCTTCTGGAACCAAGCCCTCGGACTCTGCTTAAGGCCATAGATAGCCTTATGAAGACGACACACCATACTGGACTCCCCCTCCGCAGCAAACCCAGGTGGATGCTGCATGTAAACATCATCCTGCAGATCTCCATACGAGAAAGCATTCTTTACATCTAATTGGAAAAGCGGCCAATCACGAACCACGACAACAGCAATAAGAATCCGCAGGGAAGAGTGACGTGCAATAGGAGAAAAGGTATCTTGATAATCTACCCCATAGGTTTGGGCGAACTCACAAGCAACCAATCTGGCCTTGTATCTGTCTACTGTACCGTCAGCCTGATGCTTCACAGTAAATACCCACTTGCTACCAACAATAGATGCGCATGGTGGAGCATGGACAACACTCCACGTACCTCGTGGCTGTAAAATTGACATCTCATCCTCCATAGCCAGATGCCATTGACTGCTTTGTAGTGCCTCCTGATATGACCGTGGTATTTTCACGGTAAACAGACCAATAACAAACCTCTGAAAATTCTTGGAAAGCCGCCCCAAGGAAACATGAGATCCAATAGGATGCATAGCGCACGCCCGTTTCTGCCTCTTTAGTACAATAGGCATATTTAGATCCTCAGAACATGTAGAAGAGATAGTATCCATGTCATGTACCTCTGTCTGTACATGCAAATCACCAGTACCATCAGTAATACCCAAATGTTCAGAACATACCTCGGGTATGATGGATGACGGAGGAGGCACATGAGCAGGGGAGCGTCTTTGGTAAACATGTGGAAAGAAAGTAGGTGGAGGTGGAGGTGACGGCGGAGGAGGTGGTGATGGTGGAGGTGGCGGAGGAGGAGGTGGTGGTGGAGATGATAATGATGGAGGTGGCATATAGATCTCTTCTCCATCCTCTGAAGGAGTAAGCATGTCACATGTGGGAGAAAAATACATAACTGACTCGAAAAAGGTAACATCAGCACTAACATAGTATCTTCGTCGAACAGGGTCAAAGCAGCGATATCCTTTTTGGGTCATGGAATACCCAACAAACACACATTTGACAGCTCTAAGAGAGAGCTTGTCAAGACCTGGAGATATTTGATGAACAAAAGCTACAGAACCAAAGACACGAGGCGTTAGCGAGAAAAGATCCGTCTCGGGAAACGCAATCAAGAACGGAATCTTCTCTCCTAGCATTGAAGAGGGCATACGATTTAACAGATAGCAAGTAGTTAGAACCGCATCTCCCCAATATGAATGAGGGGCACGGCTCTGAATCAACAGAGTTCTAATAATGTCTAACAGATGACGGTGTTTTCGTTTTGCTATCCCATTCTGTTGGGACGTATATGCACACGATGTCTGATGCACAATGCCAAGGAATCTAAGGAATTGAGAAAGCAGTGCACTGCATAACTCTAAAGCATTATCGGAACGAATAAACATGACTTTTGCAGAAAAAATACTCCTTATTTCATTAATAAAGGATTGGATAACAGGACATGCATCAGACTTGTTCTTAAGAAGAAATACCCAAAACAATCTCGAAAACTCATCAACTGTAACAAGATAAAACCTATGTCCCTGATGATCTTGCACACGACTGAGACCCCGAATATCAAAATGCAATAACTCAAAGAGACTATGACTATTACGACTCTGACAACTCTTAAAGGTAGAGCGATGATGTTTCCCAAGCTGGCAGGCCTCGCACTGAAAGGTGGAGCGAGGAGAAATCTGTGGAAGAACGTGACACAGCTTTTACAGAGGAAGACGACCAAATCGAAGATGCCACATATAGGGAGAAACTGATCCAGTGCGAAGAGAAGAGGCACCAGCATAAGGACACTGCACCAATTTGTAGAGACCCCCTTGCTCACGGCCAGTTCCAATCACTCTGCTCGTTTGTATATACTGAAACACAAGAGTAGATGGATCAAATATAGCACGACAATGTAAGTCTTTGGTGATTTGACTAATTGAAAGTAGATTCATAGAAAAATTAGGCGCATAGAGAACATTCTGAAGTCTCATTCCAGGGGTGAACTGCACCTCCCCGTAAGCAGTGATGGGAGAATGTGTCCCATCTGCTATCACTACAGATCGTCCATTCTGAGACGGGCGAAATACGCTAAACGGGTCTCTGTCACCACATAGATGATGTGATGCTCATGAATCCATGATCCATTCTGACAAGTTTGTCCTGTAACAAGTAGTAAAGGCATATGTTGCACCTGATGTAGACATTGATGCTGAGGTCGCCACCTCTGAGGATCCTGAAGGAGAGGTAGTCGACACAGTAGTGGGCATAATCTCCCTGAGACGAGCAACAAGTTCATCAAATCTCTAATCTGCAACAGGTGAGGGACTTCCAACTGGTTGTGTTTGTTCTGCAACCCGAGCTGAAGCAGGAAACCCATGCTTAGAATAGCATGTTTCTTCATAATCGCCAGAACTGTGGCAATAGGTGCAAGGCTGACGGGGTCGACCACCCCCTCCTCTGTCACGGCTAGAGCTTCCTCTGCTACGATATGGTATATGACTTCCCCTACCACGAGATGCAGCCATAGCTGAAAATGTCTGTTGCTGCAAGGTACCACCTGAAGATATAGATAGCCTACTCAATCTGCGATATGCCTCCTCCATTGGAGGTATGGTAGCATCAGTAAGAATCTGGGCACGAGCAGCGTCATACTCAGAGTCAAGAGCTGCTAGAAAAACTCATGTCATCACATAGTCTTTGTATGCCATGAGCTGCTCTAGTGTAGAAGTCAAGGGAATGTAACCATGTAACTTCTCGAACATACCCCCTCAAAGAAGTATAGAGAGTATGAAGGGGACGACCATTCTGCTTGGATGTGAAGATATCATGCTGGAGTTGCAGTATCTTAAAGACTTAAACTCGTTCTTTGTCGATGAGCATGTGGCAGCGAGAGTGTCCCACATAACCTTCGCAGTCGGCTGACTCAGAATATCATTTGTTATCTCTGATGACACGATCCCAGATAGCCATACTCGTGCATAGGCATCATCTGCCTCCCATGAGGCGTTTATCCTAATCTTATCACTTGGCTCCTCTACCGTGAGGATGTGCTTCTTGCCATTACACTGCATCAGACTCATGAACTGCATGGCCCACAGTTCATAGTTTGTGCCATCCATTTTGATGATGGGGGTTGGATCTTTAAAGCCCCCCATGGATGGAACATCTGCTTTGTTGTCGACCACGATAACAACAATCATCTAGACTGGGACTTGCAACAAATACGACATGTGTCTACACACACATATGGGAAGATGGTTGTGGGTGTAGACTTATATCACAACCTCTTCCATTCTTCGAAGCAGCCTTTGGTTGGCTAGGGTGTTTTAGATGAACATGTCACACCCTAGAGATTCAAGCGAGGACTAGAAACCAAGATCGAAGGCTGCAAGCGAGACACGCAGGGCCATGGCAGCCCTAGAGGGGCGGAGGCGTCAGCCCACACGTGAAAGGGGCGTACGCTGGTCAGCAGGCAGAAGAACAGCAGCAACGAGCTGCGGCAGCGCGCGCAACGCGCGAGGATGGAGGTTGCAGGTGGCGGATCATACGATGCACGACGGCTGCCTGTGTCGCGCGTGAGGAAGGCGGCAGCAGGCTGAGGCTCGTGCGACGCAAGGCTAAGGAGGATTTTTGGTGAGGAGGGGCTAGGATTAGGTCACAGACTCCGGTCTAGGACCGTCGCTCTGATACCATATTGAGGTGAAACGAAAAGTTGTATTCCATCTAACCCTAGAGCTCTCTTATATAGAAGAAAAGCTCATAGGGTAAATTATATAAACAGGACAAGAGAAATAAACAATATAAAGAAACACGACAATAACATAAGAATCTTAACAGTCACGCTTCTAGAGGTCTCTCAACAGCCTGATTTTGGTCCTTTACTGTTGAAATCAGACCTCTAGTCTCATCAGTGTGCCCCAAGGTTTAAAAAAGTGAGGCAGTTTGAGGCGTTTTTTCCGAAATTGAGGTGAGGCATAAGCCTTGAGGCGGTCGAGTAATAAGCCTCAATTTTTTGAAAAAAAAATGAAGTTAAAGAAAAATACATTGAAAAAAGAATATAATAATATTAAGCTTTGCCAAAAGCACATTCAAGAATGATTTAAAACTAGTAAAAGATACACTACATAAGCGATGAAGACATTGAAGTCCAAAAAAACTAATACTAAGCCACTAATATACGGAATATCAAGTTCCAACTATAACTTCAATGATTATATACGAGTATTGAACTAAAGTATGTACTTAATACTAAAGTCCAATAGAAACCATAATTTTTAGCATTCAAAAGTAAAAAAATATTAATATGGCTTGAATACCAACCATTTGTCTTGTTGAACGTAGTTGGAGAACCGTCATATGGATCCCCTCCTGCCATATCATACCCCAATAGGATGGGGGTCTCACTGCCTGGTCAGCGAGCCTGTGGGAGGATCTAGGGGGAAGCAGGTGCGCCCCCCCCCCCCCCGCGAGGGTGCGGGGGCAGCACCCCCGACGATTTTTTTACTAACGATATTATTTTTATTCAGCTATTCACAATAAAACTTAATAATTATTTTACTTCACATGTGTATTATTCAACCTTGCATCTTTATATATGTGATAACTATTCTAATATTCACAACTTATGAAACCAAATAACAACATCAACTTGCAAACTTGCAACTAATATAAAACATTTATTACAATTCAAAGAAAATCTATGTGCAATAGAACTAGTGCATGTAGATGTATGATAAACTAAATATGATGTATACAAGATCATGGAGCTTCGCTTATTTCAAGAGATCTCTTCTCTTTGCATGGAGCTATATATAGAAATATACAATGTTTAACATGGAAACAAAAACACAAACATAAAAAACATAATACTTGCGGAAAAATAGGGTCATGTGCAAAGCACATAATCAAAAAGGTAAAAAAAGCCTCGTGTTTGAGGCTTACGCCTCCGCCTCGCCTCGAGCGCCTCAAACGAAGCTAAGGCGTAAGCCTTATGCTCGAGGCTTACGCATCCGCCTCGCCTCGAGCGCCTCAAACGAAGCTAAGGCGTACACCCCACAACCCGACTCGAGGCGTGCACCTCGGGGCATTTTTGGCGTGCCTCACCTCGAGGCGTGTGCCTTTGTGCCTTGAGGCGACGCTTTTTAAAACCATGGCGTGCCCTAGAGCACTCTTTCGGTTGATGTAAATGGTTATGGCTTGAGTCTACACCTACAACCAATTCCATATATGTCCATATAGACATATCTAATTCGGTCTACAACCCTAGTCTTCGTATTTGACACCATGACAGAGAAAAAGGCCGACACCGCATCTTCGGGCGCCTTCAAAGGTCCGACGCCCATTGTCAAGATGGACAGGTCCAACAATGACTCGGGCCATGCATTTCATGAGCCTTATGCAGTCCAATGGAAAGAAACGTATCCTGACACGGGAGGAGCTGATCGACAAGACTAGGCTAATGCCTCGTGGGGGGCAGATGATGTGTACGCGTGTGTGTTGTTATCCGGTACTCTAGTTGTAGAGATAGCCAACAGCATCAGCTTCATGTCTCTTGCAACAACACCAGAGCAGAAGCATGTGTACAAGAAAGCCACCATGGTCGGAGTCTTCTTAGTTGCCCTTGATCCTGAATATGGTGTTGCATGGTCACAGTTACTTACGGATGCTATCCTACGGAGGAAGCATATCGCAAACTCGGTAGGATTACAATTTCTTCGTTAGTCATCTCAAATCTCTTCGGCCATGGCCGCACCCGCATCTAATGGTCGAGTAGGAGGTTCGCAATTCAGAGGTCGCGATCTTAGGGCAAGGGAGGTGTCCGCCCATGTCAGTCGTATACCTATTGTCATCGCCATGGTCACTTTAAGGATACAAGCTATTCAAAGCATGGTTTTACGGAATCTGCTTGTGTTGATGAGCAGGACAAGACTCGTGTTGCCCCTGCTACTATCTTCGATTAAAGATTCGAGGAGTTTGTCTCCTGTATGAGGGAGATCATGCCTCCTCATACCGGATCTTCTAGTTCTAGTGCATCACCGAACTAATCAGACGTTGTTGCCTCTACATCTACTTGCATTTCAGGTATAACCTATGCTCTTACTGGTTGTCACAAGGCATACCTCTCAGAGTGGGTCGTGGATTTCGGTGCCACTACCATCTATTTGGAGACAAAGCTCAATTCACTTCATACAACCATGGTCCACCAGGCATGACAGTTGTTATTGCAGACAGAACACAATCCTCCGTTACTGGACAGGGCGAGATTCGATTGACACAATCCATGCACCTGCAAAATATTATTCATACTCATGGTTTTTTGAAGAACTTATTATATGTTAGTCAAATCACCAAGGATTTACATTGTCGTATCATTTTTTACGCCTCCTCTCTTGTGCTTCAGGATATATTCAGGCAGGGTAATTGGATATGGTCATGAGCAAGGGGGGCTCTGCAAACCGATCTAATCCTCATATGATGGTATTTCTTCCATTCCTATTGAGTATGTTTCTCCTTACATGTGGCATCTTCGGTTCGGTCATCTTCCTCTGCAGAAGCTGTGTAGAGTCCTCCCTCAGACTCTATCCAAATCTACCTTTCATTACCAGGCTTACCAGTTTGGGAAGCATCACCGTTCCGAGTATATTGGTCATCAGAGTTGTAGCATTAGTTCTTTATTTGAGTTAGTGTATTTTGGTATCTGATGTCCCAGACGTGTCCCTGGCCATCGAGGGTCCAGGTTTTATCTTGTAGTTGAGGTTAATCTAGATTCTCGTGGTTTTTCTTTTGAAAAACAAATATGAGGTTGAGTTTGTCATTTAACCATATATATATATATAAGAACTAAAGAATTGTTTTCTCTGCTACAATCAAGTGTGTTCACTCTAATAATACCTTACAGTTTTGTACTACTCAGCTATCTCATTTCTTCAGGTCCCATGGCATTATACATCAGATTTCTTACATGTACACTTCTCAGCAGAACAACGTTGCAGAACACAATCATTGTCATCTTCTTGATGTGTCCAGGACTCTTCTCGTTCAGAGTCGTGCTCCCCACTCCTTATGTGGGATATTGTTCCCAGTTCCCACTGCTTGTTACCCGGTCAACCGGATGTCATCTTTCGTTTTAGGTGAAAAGATTACTTTCTCGATTGCATTTCACGATAAGGATTTTTTTCTCGCTGACACCTTTGTCTTTGATTCAATGGCCTTTAATCACCATATAACCCCGAGTCGTGACAAGCTCTCTCCCAGAGCTATCAACTATTTCTTTGTGGGATACTCCCGGACACAGAAAGGAATCGTTGCGTTGATCCGATTAGACGGAAGTACTAAGTTAGTGTTGATGTCACTTCTTTGAGTCGATTAAATACTTTACTCCTACAGGTGATAGGATGACCGCCTCTAAGTTTGGTGAGGAGGTGCATGTCCCCCTCTTTCTCCACCACCATTGTCCCTTGTGGTCCCTCCTACTCCACATCTACCTCCTTTAGTGGTTGCTCCTACTCCACCACCCTCTCCACTACCTCCATTGTCACCTCCTACTATGGTTGTTCCTCCGTCCCCACCACCTAGTACATTAGCTTGATTTTTGTCACATTTTCACATTCAAGCCTCCTACTGTTCCCCCTGCTTATGGCCTTCCCCATCCTCCAGCACATCCCATGTATGTTCTGAGCATTTTGTTTCTATTGATGGCACTGGTGATTTTACTATGCAGAAGGTTGCTTTACAGGACGAGCAAGTATCTTCACAGGAGGCTACTTTATAGGTCACAAATGACACCAAGGATCTAGATGTGCAAATTGCTCTACGGAAGTGGAGGAGTACAGATGTCACATATTCTCGTTGTTCATGTTTCGTTGTGACATCTTCATAGGACCTCAGAAGGTTTGTGATGAGACTGTCATCCGTAGAGATCCCACGGACATACCATGAGGCTATGCGAGACATCCAGTAGCACCTTGATATGGAGGAGGAGATGGTCGCGCTACAGTCGCGTGACACGGGGACCTTTATCATTGCCCCTACATGGGCATCTGTGGTTGGATGCAAGTGGTGTTCACAATGAAGCACCGTGTAGATGGCAGTATTGATCACTACAAGGCAAGGCTTGTTGCTCGTGGGTTCATCCAAACATATGGGGTGGACTATTTCGGATACCTTCTCTTATGTGCCTCGTCATTCTACACTTAAGATTCTTCTCTCCATTGTAGTGATACGGGGTTAATCCTTATCTAAGCTTGATGTGAAGAATGCATTTCTCGGTTGTGACTTACATGAGGAAGTCTCCATTCAGCAGCCACATGGGTTTGTTGCTGAATGGGGTGTCAGTAGGTTTGCAGACTTCATAAGGCTATCTATGGCCTAAAACAGAATCCCAGAGCATGGTTCCAGAAGCTCTCGGATTTAATAGAGCAGCAGGGCTTTAGGAGATCGACAGCAGATCATTCTCTGTTTGTTCAGATGACTCCGAGAGGTATCATTGTTATACAGGTCTATGTTGATGATATCATAGTTACATGAGATGATATGCACAGTATTCATGTGACTAAGGAATTTATTATACAACAGTTTGTCACCAAAGACCTTGGTAATTTACGTTATTTTCTAGGGCTTGAATTTACCAGGAACCAGCGAGATCATGTTATAATGACCCAGACGAGGTATGTTACTAATATTCTCTCTGTGAAAGGTATGGGAGACTGCAGGCTTGTCACTACTCCTATGGACCCAGCATGAAGTGTATGATGACGATACAAAGGGGGTAAATAAGATGTGATATAAGGAGCTCGTTGGGAAGCTCTTATATGTGACCCATCATCAAGCCAGATGTCTCTTTTGCAGTAAGCAGAGTTAGCCAGTTTATGACGCAGTTGAAACAGGCGTGTATAGATGTTGTTCACATGATTCTGAGGTACCTGAAGTCCTCTCCTAGTACTAGATTGTTCTTTAGCAGATGGGCAACCTACTCTGTTACAGCATGTGCAGATGCAGATTATGCAGAATGTCCCAAGGACAGGAAATCTACCTCGGGTTTTGCAGTGTTCATTGGGATCTCCTTGGTGTCATGGAAGAGCAAGAAGCAAACTATTTGTTGCCATATCTAGTGCAGAGTAAGAGTACAGAGCCATGACACATGGGAGCACTAGGATGTAGGTCAAATCCATTTTGACTGATCTAGCTATTTATGCACCTCTTCCGATGCAAATTATGCAGAATGTCCCAAGGACAGGAAATCTGCCTCAGGTTTTGCAGGGTTCATTGCATGGACGGCCATATCGCGATATATCGGCGATATATCGGTAATCGACAGGTCACCGATAGATCGTCGATATGGTCGATAACGGGTCGATACAGGACATTTTATTCACAATCTCGGTTCAGTGTCGGCGATATGGCGTCGATATATCGTTGATATATCGTATCGACATGGTACTGATATCGATACCGATATCGATATGTCCTTCCATGGTTCATTGGGATCTCCTTGGTGTCATGGAAGAGCTAGAAGCAAACTATTTGTTGCCATATCTAGTGCAGAGTAAGAGTACAGAGCCATGACACATGGGAGCGCTAGGATGTAGGTCATATCCATTTTGACTGATCTAGCTATTTATGCACCTCTTCCAATGCATCTACAATGCGACAACTACACTGCTCTTTTAATTGCCAACAACCATGCATTCCATGAGAGAACCAAGCACATTGAGGTTGATTATCACTACACTCGTGACATGATTCAGAAGGGATTTATCTCTACTGTCCACGTCAGCTTAGGGGAACAAACAGCAGATGTTTTAACTAAGGCTCTAGTCAGAAGATTATTCCATAGGTATTGTTCCAAGCTGAACATGATTAACACATATGCTCCATCTTGAGGGGGAGTGTCGTTTATGTGTTCATGTATTTTTCTACTCTTTTTCGTCCATGTTATGTAATTTGCCCAATAGGGTTTCTCCTCTCTATAAAAGAGAATCATATGATCTCACGAATAAACAATTCATGTTTCTCTTTCGACAAGAGTCATCGCTCTTGTAGACCTGGACAAAATGTATTTAACCTACCCATTAGCCAAATATGCTTATAGATGAATGCCCTTCAATTTATCTAATGCTCCCAGTACATTCCAAAGATGATGCTCGCAATTTTTGCATATGAGGTTTTAAAGTCTTCGTTGACGATACCTCGAACCTCGATCTACGGGATTCATATGACTCATGTCTTACTCATCAAGACCGAATTCTCACCAAGTGTTGTGAAGTGAAACTTGTGCTCTCCTAGGAGAAAAGTTACTTTATGGTGAGTAAGGGTGTAATGTTGGAGCACGTACACCTCTAAGAAAGAAATGGAGGTCCCTGCGTAGGTAGGGATGAGATCAAAAAACTTGAGCCACCTACCAATGTCAAGCAGGTGCAGTCTTCCTATGAAATGTTGGTTTTTATCGATAGTTTATGGAGGATTTTTCAAAGATTCCCAGTCGTTAACTGGGCTCTTATGCAAGGGAACTGGGTTTATTGTAAATTACAGGTCTTTAAGGAGCTAAAACAAATGGTTACGGACAATCCTATCATGCAGTCGCTCGATTAGTCTCTCTCGTCTGAGATCATGACGGATGCTTCAGATTTCACAATTGGAGATGTGTTAGGATAGAGGAAAGATAGGCATCTCATTCGTTATATATTATGCGAGAAACCAAAGATAGGCATCTCATTCGTTATATATTATGCGAGAAACCATAGCTGATGCTCATTGTAACTACATGGTTGCTAAAAAAGAGATGATTGCAGTAGTGTTTGCCTTGGACAAGTCCAGGTCCCATCTCTTAGGATCCAAGGTGATTGTGATGACAGACCACTCAGCTATCAAGTACGGGATGGAAAAGAATGATATGAAAGCATGTCTTCTTAAATGGATTATCTCGCTACAAATGGATTATCTTGCTACAGAAATTTGATTGAAAAATAAAGGATAACCTGAAGTTAGCAATGTGGTAGCTAATCACCTTTCCAGACTTGTACTACAAGAGACTACAGAGGATGACACGACAATCAGAGATGCATTCCCAGAGGAGACAATATTTGTAATCGACTTGCACGCGTAGTATGTCGATATTGTGAAGTTCCTTATATCGAAGAAAATTCCACAATGTTAGTCCAAGAACATAATTGAACGAGAATGAAATCAGAATTGTTGAGATTATCCATCCTTTCACATTTTCATGTATTTTATTTATTTTCGTATCTATTATGTAATTTGCCCAACCGGAGTTCTCCTCTCTATATAAGAAAACTCCAGGGCTCTCTCATAATGCAATTCATTATCTTCTCTCCTCTCCATATAGGAGAACTCCATGGCTCTCTCAGAATGCAATTCATTATTTTCTCTCCACAAGGTATCAGAACAACAGTCCTAGATCGGAGTTTCGTACCCAACCATAACCCTACCAGCCAATCCCCCCTTTAGTGTGTCTCCAGACTCTCCACATCCCTTTAGTGTGTCTCCGCAGCCGCCACCGACTCTCTCTCCTTGAGCAAGTCCCTTTCATCGCCTAGTGGCAACCGAAGAAGGGGCCTCGCCCCCCAAGCACCGCCCAGCGACACTGACGACGGGGATGAGATCCTATGTGATGACGAAGGATCCCCATCGATGTCGCACAGCGGTACCTGTCGCTTCATGGCTTCGATTGTGCATGATCGAAGCCATCGCTAGGCCTTCACTGACCACTACCATCACCGTAGGGCCTCTTGCGACACTCCTTTGCTGTGAGTAGACCCTACATGGAACCTTAAGCCTCATCCACAACGATCCTATAAAAGTTAAATGAATAAATAAAATTTGAGAACAATGAGTTTACATCAAGCAAAGAAGATTTTGGCATTGTACAAATTTACTTCCCACGGAAAATGAGAATAGGAGTGAGAAGCCATCCCACTCGTAATAGCTCTACACCTTCTTGTTCATCTAGACCCTCCCTCATTTCTATGCACCATATGCATGCATCTTTCCCATTGTGGGACCAGGAGGCAATGGGAGGTAAAAAGGTGAAATATACACTAGCATCCCATAGCCCCACCACTATCAGCTATCGCTCCACGCTTCTTGCATATTATCCAAAAGGGATTTGGCGTGATGGAGCGAGAAATGAGAAGGACTACGCTTGCATTCCAATTGAACTAGTAGGATTTAGCAGTTTCTCTCATTGGGAAGGGAATAATGCGCTTATCCAAATATCCGAGAGAGTCAATAACCCGAGGAATGGCGATGACTAGTTGGGCTATGGAATGGGATCGAACTCTCCCTGGGCCAAAAAAATGGCAAGCACATAGATAGCAGCAACTATATATATGGATCTTGCTTTGACTTTGAGTACCCGTGAGCTGAGTTTTGTCATAGTTTTTGTCACTATGAAATTATGAATTCGTATAAAACAAGTCAAACAGGAACCAGGGAAATGATTTCATGATGATGTTTTTTTTCTAAAATTCATTTTCCGAAATAATCCTGCTGCATACAAATATCTCAACATTGCAAAACAATAAAAATCATGCTACTGAAAAGTAAAAAATTGTCTAGATTATTAGGTCACCATATTATCATTCTTTATCAACCTCCCATCTCGTATGTAATCCTCTCACAGCACGACGAAGTAGATAATGAGAATCCGGAGACAAACCCCCTCTTGAGGCATTTGTAAATAAATAAAGCCACCCTCTATGATGCTCGATAATGCAGTCAGCACGTTCTTCGCTTTCCCATACTAATGTCAAGCCTGATAAAGGATCGTTACCGTTTATCAAATACACCTGCATATAGCAGTCTTCAGGTCAGACAGAAGATATAACGAATGAAAAGGCATGCATCACGTCTGTAATTGAGATTGTTACCTTCGTAGATGCATTTGAGCAGTTGTTTACCGTGATAAATTGGTAGTCCTTTGTACTTCTGATATTGACGTATATCTTCTCATCGGGCTCCTCGAAAATCAACACATCATCGTTGTTGGATCCGACAAAGCTCAAGAAAATTCTTGCATAGAGAAAGACATGAAAATAATGAAAACTATAATCAGAAGATCTTCAGCTGATGCAATCAAACTACTTTTGGGTTTAATGTGTAGCCTCACGTAATGTTTTTCCGGGTAATCTAATTGCGACAGAATGCAATCATGGAATTGTTCGCTGATAGTGATTACAAAAGCAAAGGAAGTATTAGTTTAGACATCTCGGTATGATCTCATTCAGAAATTTTTAATAACTTCATCAAAACATAATAGATCATAACATCAAATAGCATACTACATCTTAAACCCAATGTCGTTTTTTATAATCTTGACGAGTAATCATTAGTTAATAAGAAAATTTTACAGTTAGAACTTATAAATATTCAGGTAAATTACAAAAGGAGAACACCAAACTCACTTGTATGGCCTCATTCCGGTCCCCCGGACGGTGTAAAGCAATGCCTTCCCACCCATCGCCCAGGACAGCTGGGCCACGCGATCAGCCCTTGGCTTCTCGCAGACAGTTCCTTTGAACAAGTCCTTCACGAACAAGGTGCAGCCTTCCTTGTCCTTATCGTACATCGTGTACGCGAGGTACCGGTGATCAGGGGACACCTCGGACCTATCCTCAAACGTGCAGCCTCCGGAATTCGCCGCCTCATGATTGTAATCCAGCATGACCTGCTCGATTCTCTTCCCGGAGTCGAAGTCGAACCCTGCGAAAGGCGTGGTGTACGAGAGGAACTCGTCGTTGAGAGCGACGGAGCGGCGGCAGAGGATCGGGTGGGGGCGGCCGTCGTCGGCGCGGCGGTAGTAGAGCCAGGGGCCCCAGCGGAGGGGCGGGGAGCAGAGGTCGGGGGCCATGCGGACGGACATC
Source organism: Ottelia alismoides (assembly GCA_037367405.1). Lineage (NCBI taxonomy): Eukaryota > Viridiplantae > Streptophyta > Magnoliopsida > Alismatales > Hydrocharitaceae > Ottelia > Ottelia alismoides. The sequence continues at coordinate 44,498 of JAZKJV010000188.1, read as the reverse complement.
TCGGACTGGAGCTTGGACTGGAGGCGGGAGGTGGGGGCCATGACGGCGTCGAGGTAGCGGTCCTCCTGCGAGAGGAAGGCATCGAGGTGGCGCATCGCGGCACGGTCGGAGAGGGAGGACATCCAGCTGTAGGGGTCGTGCCAGTGGAGGCCGTGGAGGGAGAAGGGGGCGGGGCGCTGGGGAGGAGGGGTGGGAGGGGAAGGTGGGGGAGGGGGAGGGGGCTTTGGCTTGGAGACGTTTGGGGCCTTTGGGGGGGAGGTGGCTTTGGTTTTGGCTCTGCGGTGGGAGGAGGAGAAGGAGCGGAGGAGGAGGAGGAGGGAGGGGAGGAAGTGGCGGCGGCGGGCGGGGAGGAGGGGAATCATGGTTGCTTCGAGCGGCATGGAGGTGGGAGTGTGGTGTCCTGTGTTGGTTTCGCAGGGAGAAGGTTTCTGGGGTTTTAGACTCGTTTCGGTGGAGGGGCAGAAGAAATTCTCTAGTTTTTTCTCCGAATGACATGCAATTGCAAAAAAAGATTTTTGCACTTCTGTCCTTCGCATATTCAATATATCTATGCTCTCTTTTTTTTTGCAATTTATACTTATGCCCTGTATTCTTACCAGATTTCTAGTAGTGCCCTTTGGTTACTATACACGTGCCCTTGTACTAGCAGAAGAAAATTATTTTACATTTCATAAGAATATAGGGACGCTAGAGTCATCAGAAAAATAGAAAGGCGCAAGTGTAAAAATCCCTATAGCAAAACGGATTAGCCGTGTCTTCTTTCTCATTCCCCGCGCGTTGCAAAATAAAATCTAATATATAAATTAAAAGTATGTATGGTGTCTACCTAATATTAATAAATCATTCATCTTGGAAGATCAAGATTTATGAGACTTTAGATCTGGATTGCGTTAGGATGAAAAATAAGGAATTAAGCGGGATAAAGGATACGTGAGATTTGCCTTTCGTTCTTTTTCGATGATTTGCAAAATAATAAATATATAAGTATTGTAGAGACGTATAAAATAAATGATGTAATAATGATGTGATTATTCATCCCATGGTAATTGATCATGAGATAAAGTCCTTTTGTCCCGGAACAAATGAATAGTGTCATGTAAACAAGTTAGATATATATAGAGAGAGAGAGAGAATTAACATGGATTTTGAAAGACATGGAGCAAAATTATATAGGTTCGATTTTATGCAACTGGATGCTCGATTTTTATTTCACGAAACTAATATGAAGGGGGGGCAAAGTATGTACTCTTATGGATAACCCTACAACGGATGATCTAATTTGTTAGCAAATGTGTTATTATTTCTTCAATATGTATTGGCTGGAAGCACGTGATATATATATATATATAGAGAGAGAGAGAGAGAGGAGTGATCCTATGAGAGCCAAAACATGTGAGAGAAGACAGAATCACGTGGTCCAGAATGCATGCTCTCATGCTCTCACATCTTTTTGATCTCATAGGATCGCTCCTATATATATATGACGTACAAATGTTTAAATCATATTTTATTACAAAAATATTCTGTAAGGACTTATTGTCGTTGATAAAACTGAAGTGGGAGATGTGTTGCTCGTAAAATATGCATCATATTATAATGTGATTTCTTATGCGACGAAATTAGAGATTCTTATGGCTCTAACTAGACGTAGATGTCATTACAAAATTCTTCTAATGGTAAAATCGTAATAAGGTGTCAAAATTTAATGGGATGGGAGCGGCCCTCCGGCTTAATATGTGTTATAAGACTAGTGCAGACATGTGCTTTGCGCGGGGAGAAAAGATCGCAAAGATGCATCGAGGACCCATGCATGTGAAAAGCACAAATACTTCTAATCACGTGCAAAGCACGAGCAGAACTTAATAGAAAGTGGAAGTAAGCAATTTAAAAAAGGTGTATGTGGCATTATTTTATGTACACATCAAGAGCATTAGCGAAAACTATGTATAAAAGTTGTAATCATATATGTGTATAAAGAACAATAGAGGCATATTTTGATGTACAGACTGGAAGAAAAGAGTATGAGGTGGTTTGTCACCATCGATACAGAGAATGGTCTGTCTACATTGTTGAGATCAACAGAGATGCTTATTTCTGGTGCTCCACCGAAACATGGAGACAATGCAAGCACACTTCTCAACAATAATTAGTATTTAATTGTCAAAATGAATAATTTATGATTTATGGGTACATCAACCACACAATATAAATGTATGTGTGTATAGATGGCTACCTTTCATGTAGTTCAAGTTGAAGGTCGACATTGATGCGGTGTCAACGGTCCTGACTCCTGCCCCCATAATTTTGTCAGCCTATTAGGCTTTTCGAAGACTTTGATTAGCACGTAAGTAACTGTAATTAGTTCCGTTTACATGAGGTCTTGCTATTGAACCCATCATATTATTCATTTTTCTAAGAGTTGGCATGTACATGTGTTAGATTGGGCCAATTACTATAATAAGTTGCACCGTGAGCGATCAAGCTAAATCGAGAAAAATGAAGCATTCAACACTGAGGCATATTAGGATTGTGGATCCTAAAATGATGTGACTCATGATCCTGATAATATCGAGTTGTATTCTATATGTAGTCATGACGAGAATAAGACTATAGGTTTACAATTGGGTTATACAGAGAAAGGGTGAGGGGGAATATCTTGATAATAGTAGTTGTGTGCATCCACATAAGTATCTGGTGGTTCATTCCCACCAACCGCTATCAAAAAGAGACGTTATAAGGTCATGTTGTAACAACCGGTATCAAAGCATAAATGATGTGGTGGTTTGTAACCCAATAACTAGTATTAGAGCCAGCTTTGACGAAATTGAGTGATAAGATGTGGCGGACCAGAGCTAGGTTTGACGTTTACGAAACGACATGATGCAATAGGTCTGCATTCAACAGAAGTTGTGAAGAATCGATGGTTAGGGTGAACCATTGAGATCAAGAGCATACAAGGTGATACGTGGAACGATGATGTCGAACATGGTGCACGTGCCCGAGGGAAGGGTCGATAAAGTGATAGAGCTTTACTTATTCCTAGGACAAGCAATATGATGAGAGAGCGGCAGGTTATTAGCATCTCCATCGTATAGGTGCGCAACAAGGAGAAGCAAATGAAGACACAATGTCTAGTCATGAGAGATTTGTGGTGTCACATCAGCAGGCACAATATTGAGTTGTGTGAGCATGCCCGAAAGGAGCGCGTCGAGGGCACCCAGCAATGGGTACATTACACAAAGGCGGTGAGTTCCTGCTAACAAGATCCATGTATGACGAGAATGGTCTAATGGGGACTCGGGACGATGAAACTATTATTATGGAATTCAACTCCATAGGAGATTCTTGTGAATAGGAGTCGTAGCAGGACGTGAGTCCTATCCATAATATTGAGTAGTATTTTATGTCTAGTCCTAAATGGAATAGGACTGTGGATTTGTTATTCGGATATATATAGAAGGGGTGAGGTTATTGCCTCTATGCCAACACAACAATGTAATCTCTGGAGAGAGGGGGGAGAGAGGGAGATAGAGAGAGGAAGAGAACGAGGGAACGGAGAAAGTTATACTCATTTTCCAGCCTTGAGAAGAAAAATTGTTAGTACAGGTTTTTTTTAACTTTCCACTCTTCCAATCTTTAAATAGGATTAATTGTATAGTAATTACAAAGAGGATTGAGATTTGTATTTGGAGACCTTCAATTAATCAAGGAATTTGATCTTAATCTTGCATGTAAAAAAATGTGACTTCAGGAGCAAAAATAAATTAAAATTTGCATAGGTATGGCAGCAATAGATGTGTAGGGATGTGCATATTTCTTAAATTTTGAAGAAGATTCTTGCATGCAAGAGCTTGAATTGTTTCTGGACAGCAGCAGGAGAATCTTTATTTTGGAAGAAGTAGTTGCAGCTTCTTTATTAAACAAAGGTGGAGTAGAAAGCTGCTATGTGCAACAACTCCCAGTTAATTTAGAGAAGGAAAGGGGCATGTTGGTTGAGATATAAGTTGATATTTTGGGAAAAGAATGGCTGATGCTTGGAGTTATAAATAATGGAGAGATGATTCAAGGGTTTGACATATAGGGAAAAGAGGGAAGCCACTTGTATGGAAGAAAATGCCAACGCGGGATGCATTGTTTTCTATCTGTTGTCACTGTACAATAGAAGGAAGTTTCTGTATTATTACTATTATTATTTTTTTACATATTTAAGATATCAAGTTAACCGCATTCATGCCACGAGTGTCGGATTTTGATGCGCAATATCTCGATTTGATCGTCTCTAAACGATAATCAAAATGAGTATAATATTGATATACTTTCGATCGATTTTGCATATCCGAAATTTTCGAGATATGGTTTCGGTTTACTGTTAACTTTCGCAGTTTTAAAATATCATACAATCTTCGATTGACGAACAGTTGATTTCGTTAGTCTTATTTCGTCGAATCGGATTTTATGACGGTCTTGATTTGTTTCACAGTTTCCGAATTTGCGTCGCGACTTTTCCATAGCACACATTACGGAGTGACCGAATTTTGGTCTTCGTCCGAATGACTTTTGATTCACGATCAATTGATCGATTTAAGTTATTTAATATTGTCTGATAACTTTATTGGGTTAAACGGACTCTAATCGGGTCGAGTTCGGCTTTAATTGGTTTCAGATGTTACATTTACTAATCTCACGAGTTTTAATTTGGTTGGGGTTTATTCGCATTGGTTATTTTTTGATCAATAATAGATCAAATCACAGCAAGTTGACTCTGGTGGTATTTTATTCGTGTTGTCCCCACACCAATAATTGCAGATTGATTTCTGCAAATGACATGGCACATCCTCAATGTAGTTTCAATAATGTCATCGAATTCATCTTTTTTCATAGCAAATATTTTGTGTATTTTATGAAGTTGTTGAAGCAAATAAGATTAATATCTTATTGTCCACCACTAGGTTTTTGGAAAATATGTGTTCTTTATTACCACCAAATAAAATATCCCCTTTACAATTCATTATAACGATGTTCTGTCTTCATCTTAGGAACATGTTTCTGTCTGTTTTTCGACACGAACTCCCATCGAGGTTCTCGCAACTTATTGGTTTAATATGTTTTTGCTAATTAGAAACATGTATCAACTGTATCCAGTTTTACGTGTTCTCGACGCGCACAAATTGACCATGCTATTACTCGGGTCTTCTGCTATTCATGATATATGGATTGCTGCACTAATCGCTTGTAATTTATTATTATAAAACCAAGTTACAATCTTGTATTTGCATATGATACTACCAAGATATGTTAATCCTTGCTGGTTGAATCATTCACTCAGCTCATGGAAACATATGTGTCAATGTGCAGGAGTGCAGAGCCTACTAAAATTCTTACTAAGGTCACATTATCTCATTCTTAAAATCTATACTTGAGAAGTTTTTTATTTTTAATTTGTTTGTTTATTGTGTTAACCTATTAATCCGATGTTACTTTGGTTCATGTGAAGTGCAATTTTCTTCCTTATTACCAGTAGTGTTGGACTTTGTTGTCTTCACCAACTTTGTGGCTCTCTTTGACAGATTTCTACAGATTGGCTTCCTCAAAATCACATGTATAGATTTCCCAGAAATTAGTATTCTAAATTTCCATTCGGCCATGCAATTGTCTACTTTAACCATTAAAAGACTACCGATTTTGTGAGTACAAGGATATCCGATGTGCTATTTCAAAGTCATGCGATGCAGCGCATTGTTGTATCATTCCACGAGTCTATTTGCTAATTATTCATGTTTTAACACTTTCTTTCATTTTTCTTTTTGTGCAAGATCAGCATCGGTCTGTAACAAGGTCATGCATCTGAGTCATCTAAAAAGGCTTTGTTGTTGTTGCAAGGAATTTTCTTATCACATAGAACATTAGATGCTTCTCTCCACTTTAGCCATCCTACATTTATTCTGAGTAATGTCTTCATCGATTTCACTGTCATGTGCAAAATTAATCCCAATTATCTAAAAGAATCCTTCTTCTGAATGTCGTCGTCACCAATCTTCACCTCGATTCCTTTAAAATTGCTTCCATCAAATGTGCACTTCATATATTTTGTCTTAGACCTACTTATATGGAATCCTTTAGTCTCTAATGCATGACTCAAGGTCTCAAGCTTCTCATTTAATCCATATTTAGTCTCATCAGTTAACACAATATCATCAGCGCATACCATACATCAAGGTATCTCATCCTGAATATGACTAGTCGACTTATCCATAATCAAAGTAAAAATGAATGGACTCATAGCCGAACCTTGATGTAGACCAATGTTGATGTCAAAATAGTCAATCTTCACAGACTGCATTCTTACACAAGATGAAGCTCCATCATGCATATCCGTTATAGATTAATGTTGATGTCAAAATAGTCAATATTCCCATAATGCATGCTCTCATGCTCTCACATTTTTTTGCTCTCATAGGATCGCTCCTATATATATGTGATGTACAAAATGTTTAAATCATTTTTTATTAAAAAATATTATGCAAGGACTTATTGTCGTCGATAAAACCGAAGTGGGAGATGTGTTGCTCACTAAATATGCATAATGATTATAATATGATTTCCTCTGTGACAAAATTGGAGATTCTTATGGCTCTAACTGGACGTAGATGTCATTACAAATTTCCTCTAAGGGTAAAATCGTAATAAGGTATCAAAATTTAATGGGATGGGAGCGACCCTCCCGCTTAATATATGTTATAAGACTAGTGCAGACATGTGCTTTGCGCGGGGAGAAAAGATCACAAAGATGCACCGAGGACCCATGCATGTGAAAAGCACAAATATTTCTAATCACGTGCAAAGCACGAGCAGAACTTAGTAGAAAGAAGCAAGCAATTTAAAAAGGTGTATGTGGCATTATTTTATGTACACATCGAGAGCATTAGCGAAAACTATGTATAAAAATTGTAATCATATATGTGTATAAAGAACAATAGAGACATATTTTGATGTACAGACTGGAAGAAAAGGGTATGAGGTGGTTTGTCACCATCGATACGGAGAATGGTTTGTCTACATTGTTGAAATCAACTAAGATGCTTATTTCTGGTGCTCCACCAAAGCATGGAGACCATGAAAGCACACTTCTCAACAATAATTAGCCTTTAATTGTCAAAAGGAATGATTTATGGTTTATGGGTACATCGACCACACAATATAAATGTATGTGTATAGATGGCTACCTTTCATGTAGTTCAAGTTGAAGGTCGACATTGATGCGGTGTCAACGGTCCTGACTCCTGCCCCCATAATTTTGTCCGAAGACTTTAATTGGCACGTAAGTAACCGTAATTAGTTCCGTTTACGTGAGGTCTTACTCTTGAACCAACCGGATTTTATATATTTATATAAGCGTATACAATTATTCATTTTTCTAGGAGTTGGCATGTACATGTGTTAGATTGGGCCAGCTACTATAATAAGTTGCACCGTGAGTGATGAAACTCAGTTTCATCATCTTTATTTTCTATAATTAACCCCCTTGCTTAAAGTTTTGGCAATAAATCCCGGTTAATGTCCTGTAATTAACAGGGTCTTAAATAAATAAAAAATCACAAAAAAATGACAAAACAAAAAATCGTGGTATTTTTAGACTTAAAAATACCCTAAAAAAAATTTCGGGTCTTTTTTTGATTTCATCTCCAGTTTTGGACAACATGAAATTTGTAGATCTCATCAAGATCTACAACTTTCATGTTTTGAGTTTTCTCAAATTCGGTCTTTTTATCCTTCAAAAATCAAAAATACTATCTCAATAATCCGATTGGGCCACGTGGCCCATTCTGGGGGCGCCACGTGGCCCATTCTGGGGGCGCCACGTGGCCCGGCTCCCCTTGTCTCATCCGCCTCCATTGCCAGCCGTTGGATCTGCCCTCTTGATCCAACAGCCAGCTGCTTTCCACGCCTTCCTAATCATCTAGCCATCAGATCTTCCCCGCCTTCAATCCGCACCGCTCGTTCGCGCCTCAAGCTGAGCGCGCCACATGGCGCATCATAGACCGCTTGATTGCGCCCCAGATCTCCCATCACAGCCGCTATCTCCGCACCAACCCTCAACCGCTTGATCCACCCTAACTTCCCATCCAAGCCGCTCGCCAGCGCCCCGGCCAGAGCTCAACACGTGGCAGCCCATCTGCCTTCGATCACATCGCCCAGATCCCATCAGAACCGCTCCCTCGCGCAACGCTCCCCACTGTTGGATCTCCAGATCCAACGGTCAGATGACCGTCGTCAACCTCCAGACCCCCCTCTCTTCCCACGTTCTCATCCCACGCACGTCGTCCGCCCTTCCTATTTTTTCCATCCTCTCCGACCGCCTCGCACTTCGCCAACCGCCTCACGATCCTCTCCACTCACCCACGATCCTCGCCAGCGACTAAGTGACCCCCGTCGTCCTCCCAGTCGCCCCACATCTGCCTCGAAACCCACGACTACCACCACCAGCTCCGCCACTCGCCCCTTCAAATACGCCGCTCCCCCCTCCGTTCGCCCTTGTCCACCTTTACGTGGGAGGAGGCCCAGCCCTCCTCCGCCTCCCTGTGACAGGGGGAGGCGTCGGATAGAGCGATGACGACCTCACCTCCCCAGTGAGACCCTCCGCCACACACAGTGGAGTTGCGGCGCCCTAGCGATCGCCCGAGCTGCACGGATCGGCTGACCGTGTTCAACGAAGACCCGGGGACCCTCTGGAACCCCCAGTCTAAGCCCCCGCTCCGCCTCCGACAAGGTAAGTCCTCTTGATCTTCTCTCTATTTCTTCTAATTTTTCGCCTATTTAATTGGGCTCCGTCCGATGCTTTCACGCTCCGTTGATCATCTTCTGAGCTTCATCACGCACCCCCCAATCACGCGACGTCCTCCTCTCATCGTCTCCTTCTTCCATACCTCCCATCGCCTCCGACCCAACTCCTCCGCCATTCACGGCGGAGGAGCTCTGAGATCCCGCCTGCTCCGCCTGCTGAGATCCCACTTCATCTCCACTACGCACGCACCACAATTAGCGCGCTTTGGCTTTTGGCCTAACACTGCAGGTCAACTAATTCTTCATTGGACGGAGACGTCGCCAGAGCATTTTGACCGAGCATCGATCCCATCCTCAGAGCTCCGATGGGCTGAGCAAAGGCGCCCGACTTCTTCACCGAGCTTCCTTCTTCATCGGCACAGGTCCATGAAGCTTCGGGGAGGACGCCAGCAGCCGAGGGAGAGCGGCGGAGCTGGAGCTCCCTCGCCGGAGCTCCAAACTTGCCGCCAGCCTTCGGTGGAGGAGAAAGCACAGGGACCGTCGGATGGTCTTCTCTCGGCGACCATCCAACGGTCCAGACGAGGCCACGTCATCGACATCAGCAGCCGTTGGATGGTCTCGATCCAGCAACCATCTGACGGCCCAGATATGGCCACGTCGTCGACCTCAGCATCCGTTGGATCTTCTCGATCCAACGGTCTCCAACCCGCCACGTGGCTTCATCAGAGCACAACCGAGCCTACGCATCCGAGTCTCCAGGCTTGGATGCCCCGAACTTAGTCCGAACCTGCATCGAACCCGAACCAGCGAACGAGCCTAGCCGAAGCTATACCGACCCTCTGCCGAGCCTGACTTGCCTTCCGAGCCTGGATCGCACGTGCATCGCACGTGCTACTCTGGGCAATTTACAAGGATGCCCACAGAAATCTTCAATATTGCAAACAGGTCCTGAAGTCACGCACCTGCGCGCCTGGGGTTAATTGCACTCATACCCTTGCACGTTTCAATAATTGCAGATAGGTCCCCGCGCGTATGGTTTATTTACAGGGAAGGACTCATCTTTATTTTTATTGCATTTTAGTACCTACCAGGGATCTGGTTGTAATTATCTTTTCATGTTTTATTTCAGTTATGCCCTTAGCTTCTTTATTGCATATCTTGAGCTGCATATCTCTAATCGAGTTGATTTCAGTTTCATTTTAAAGCTGGTTTGATGAACTTTCTAATGGCATTTTAATTTTCATTTCGGACACGGTAATCTTGATGTATTATTTTATAGCCATGTGTCTTTTATTTCTTAACTTATGCCTGGTTTAAATCAAGTTTATCATTTCGATAAAATCTGAAATTGATTCCTTGTGTAGTTGGCTCATTACTTTTATTGAGGGCATATTTGCATTGCATTTCCTTGCATTCATTTGCATTATAAAATAAAAAAAAGCATGTTTATTTTTAATGCATTATTGTGTCTTTGCATGCTTTGACATGTATATGCCTGTAACTCAACACTTAGTTAAATAGATCGAAATCCGATTAATCTGAGAGAGGCTCGTGTCCCTGAGTTCGACCGTGGTATCTTACCAAGTTAAAATAAAAAATCATGATCATCTCATTTTGATCTATCATATACATATTTAAATGAGATGATTTTTTTGGCCCGACTGCTACGACAATTCAGAGTGCTAAAAACACTCTCTTAAAGGGTCGATTTAGCGATTCATCAAATGGCGCCGTTGCCGGGGACACGGCTCATTTCTTATATTTTTTGGTTTTTTGTTTGTTTAATTTAGTGTTCCTTTTTATAGGTCAAATGATCACATATTCTGAATTATAAAATTTTTCTTTTTTATTTGATATCTAACCATTGTTTTTGTGGCAGGGCCCTTGATGGTTCAAGGAGGCGAGGAGCAGGACGCTCCCCGCTGCGAGGAGCCGCAGAAGCTTGCTTGGAGCATATAGAAAAGAAAGGAAAAAATGTGTGTCTTGCAGTTTTATTTCCATGTAATAATTCGTCTTTTACAGCGGTCTTCGATCGAAGACTCGCGAACGTAATCGAACGATCGTGGTTGTGTGGGGATTGTCCCCACTCGAGTGTCGACCTAGGACCAGACACGCGGCTCTTTGAGCAGTTTTTCATTTTTATCTTTTACGTGTTTGCTCGTAGGTAGGACACACTTTAAATTTAGACGCACATAATCTCGCCTCACTTAGCTAAAATTAATGAAAATCATTCCCGCTAATAGATGCACGATTAGGTGCAACTTTTATCGACTTGCATACATTGATTTTGGTTTTCAAAACGGCCCGAGTTTTTTCGCAGATTTATCGTCAAATCACTGCATGATTTCTCGCTTAGCCTAGATCGCGGTTTTTTTATCGAATACATGTTTTTCTTGGCTTTCTCTTCCTAGCTTGATCACCTAGGATAAACGGAAAATGAGAATGAACGGTAGACGATGATTTATTGATTTTGTGCTAACCATAATTCAGTGATAACCTAAAATAAAATGGGGACTGTTAATTGCAAGTCAACATAAAATGGAGTAAAACTTTGGTTTTGGGAGAGCAACACCCGCGCATACGCCTTGATTTTCACTTCACATTTTCTTCGTGTAAATATCTAATGTTTTATCACCAATAAATCCGAAAAGATAATCAACCAACTTCGGTTGGTTTCATGTGTGAGTTGGTGAAATTGAGGGTGTTGCTTGATTGATTGAGCCATGTTTGCTACACACCCCAAATCCTTAGTCACTCCATTCATCTCCGCAGATTCAAATCGCTCACTTGTAGATCCATTCCTCTTCTTCGTTCACCTTGGGTCCCTCCCAGCATCAATTTCTATCTTTGTACTTAGGCTAATCTCAGCCTAAGTATAGGGGGACCCGAGTCCCTGTGATTTCTCTACTCATCTATCCTTGCCTTTATACTTAGGTTATTTCTAACCTAAGTATAGGGGGAGCCCCTCTTAGCTCCCGTATATTCCTTTATATTTAAATGGACCTATGTACTTGTATCATCTAGTGCAATGAGGACATAGCAAAGTTTAAGTATAGGGGGGTATACTGTATTTACCGTATACTTACTTTAGCTATAAATTAAAAATTTTGAAAAATTTAAAACTTTTTGGCTAAGGTAAAATTCTTTGGACTAAGAGAACTCAAATGATTTCACGGCTTTTCTATACTATGTTACGCTATTTTAATAAAAATATTTTCAAAAATGATTTTTTCCTTGCTTTGAAAAATCCTTTTGAAAATGTTTCTGAAATTTTTTTTTATTTATGTGACATGGTCTTGAAAGTCTTTTATCTTTTCTCAAGAAAAGTTGAGTCTAACTTGTGTTTGACCTTTTTATTAAAATCCATAAAAATGAGAAAAACCGCAAAAACCCTTTAGGAGCCGTTAGTGACTACTAAGCCCAATTAAGTAAGCCGCATTCAGTGAGGGTTCGCCCTTAGCAGATTGGATGGTTTAGAGGACATCGCGCAAGGCCCCGTCCTCAAGCAACAGGCTTCGGCCTGTACTTACATCCATACTGGCTGAATTGCAGATGCTCAATTGAGTTTAGGAAGTTCTAATATCTATTGAAGTTCAAAAAAATCTTGTTTTTGAATGAAGAAGTTGGATTAATTCTCCACACTTACACTTCCACCCAGGATCTGAAATGATCAAGAAAACTTAGCTTGATGAGGTCTTTGAGATTTTAGGTTAACCAGCCTTAGCCATCAGGGTCATAGACTTAATCGTCCACATTCTCCTAGGTTTCTAGATTTGCATGCTATATTCCATGCTTAGTCTCAGACAAAAAGAATATGATCAACACATCAAATGCACGACTGTGGTTTTGATGAGATGAGTTGATTTTTCACTTGAAGAATTGAGATGAGGAAGTCAAGTTTGGATTTGATCTAATGATGCTCGAGGATGGGATAAAATCTTTGGAGGCTTCATGAAACCTGAGTATCAGCAATATTAGCCAATATGAGAACTTGGTTCTTATATTAATCTCTTGATATTGACCTAAGTGCCAGGGTGTGATAAATAAAAAATTTGTTGATCAGTTTGCGCCAACTCTTGGTAAAAGCAGTGGAGCTAGCCAAAAAGTATACAAGTCAATGAAATTTCAAAAAAAAAAGCTCTCATTCCACAAAGTCGAATATCAAAGAGCTTCCACCAAAGGCGAGCGCTCCCAAACTTTTCAAAGTGTCCACTTGGACCACCGCTATTAGGACCAGGAGTCGGGCTTGCACCAAAAAAGGGCTCTGCATTGTAAATGCTACAAGTCTGGGTGTCGAAGGTACGATAGGTACTCAAAAGAGACACACCCTGGTGTACTCCCAGGATAACAAGTGCAGACGGCTCCAACTTCTCTTGACGGGCACACTGATCAACACCAAAAATATTCGTTACGTAATAAGGCACTTGAGAGGATCCTTGTTCCAATGAGAGGGAGAGAAGAAATGACACAAACCCATATCCTCCATTACTGGCCTGCCATCTACATTTTCTAAGTCTGACAACTAAAGAGACGGTGGACTGAATGCAAGATTTGATTTATTCCCTAGTGCTGAGGATTGGGTCCTTAGGAGATTTTCTCGGACCAAGATTTTGGGTGACGATTTGACTCTACTCTCAGAATCACAGTCAACACTAAAATGTCATATCCTTTAGATTATATGTACATTAGAGAGAGTCTGGAGAAGTAGAGGAATTGGATGCCTCTTGATCAAGGCTGGGTTGAACTCTAGAATTTTGGATCTCTAAAGTCGAGTCAACTTGATCAGATTGGATCTTGTATTCACATGCACAAGGGGGTTAATCCAACTTAGTCATTCTTTTTGATGCTCGAGGACGAGCATAGTTTAAGTATAGGGGGTGATGAAACTCTGTTTCATCATCTTTATTTTCTATAATTAACCCCCTTGCTTAAAGTTTTGGCAATAAATCCCGGTTAATGTCCTGTAATTAACAGGGTCTTAAATAAATTAAAAATCACAAAAAATGACAAAACAAAAATTCGTGGTATTTTTAGACTTAAAAATACCCTCAAAAATATTTCGGTCTTTGTTTGATTTCATCTCTAGTTTTGGTCAAAATGAATCTTGTAGATCTCATCAAGATCTACAACTTTCATGTTTTGAGTTTTCTCAAATTCGACCTTTTTATCCTTCAAAAATCAAAAATACTATCTCAATAATCTGATTGGGCCACGTGGCCCATTCTGGGGGCGCCACGTGGCCCGTCTCCCCTTGTCTCATCCGCCTCCATTGCCAGCCGTTGGATCTGTCCTCTTGATCCAACGGCCAGCTGCTTTCCACGCCTTCCTAATCTTCTAGCCATCAGATCTTCCCCGCTTTCAATCTGCACCGCTCGTTCGCGCCTCAAGCTGAGCGCACCACGTGGCGCATCATAGACCGCTTGATTGCGCCCCAAATCTCCCATCACAGCCGCTATCTCCGCACCAACCCTCAACCGCTTGATCCACCCTAACTTCCCATCCAAGCCGCTCGCCAGCGCCGCGGCCAGAGCTCAACACGTGGCAACCCATCTGCGTTCGATCACATCGCCCAGATCCCATCAGAACCGCTCCCTCGCGCAACGCTCCCCACATTTGGATCTCCAGATCCAACGGTCAGATGACCGTCGTCAACCTCCAGACCCCCCTCTCTTCCCACGTTCTCATCTCACGCACGTCGTCCGCCCTTCCTATTTTTTCCATCCTCTCCGACCGCCTCGCACTTCGCCAACCGCCTCACGATCCTCTCCACTCACCCACGATCCTCGCCAGTGACTAAGTGACCCCCGTCGTCCTCCCAGTCGCCCCACATCTGCCTCGAAACCCACGACTACCACCACCAGCTCCGCCACTCGCCCCTTCAAATACGTCGCTCCCCCTCCGTTTGCCCTTGTCCACCTTTACGTGGGAGGAGGCCCAGCCCTCCTCCGCCTCCCTGTGACAAGGGGAGGCGTCGGATAGAGCGATGACGACCTCACCTCCCCGTTGAGACCCTCCGCCACACACGGCGGAGTTGCGGCGCCCTAGCGACCGCCCGAGCTGCACGGATCGGCTGACCGTGTTCAGCGAAGACCCGGGGACCCTCTGGAACCCCCAGCCCAAGCCCCCACTCCGCCTCCGACAAGGTAAGTCCTCTTGATCTTCTCTCTATTTCTTCTAATTTTTTGCCTATTTAATTGGTCTCCGTCCGATGCTTTCACGCTCTGTTGATCATCTTCTGAGCTTCACCACGCACCCCCCAATCACGCGACGTCCTCCTCTCATCGTCTCCTTATTCCATACCTCTCATCGCCTCCGACCCAACTCCTCCGCCATTCACGGCGGAGGAGCTCTGAGCTCCCGCCTGCTCCGCCCGCTGAGCTCCCACTTCATCTCCACTACGCACGCACCACAATTAGCGCGCTTTGGCTTTTGGCCTAACACTGCAGGTCAACTAATTCTTCATTGGACGGAGACGTCGCCGGAGCGTTTTGACCGAGCATCGATCCCATCCTCAGAGCTCCGATGGGCTGAGCAAAGGCGCCCGACTTCTTCACCGAGCTTCCTTCTTCATCGGCACATGTCCATGAAGCTTCGGGGAGGACGCCAGCAGCCGAGGGAGAGCGACGGAGCTGGAGCTCCCTCGCCGGAGCTCCAAACTCGCCGCCAGCCTTCGGTGGAGGAGAAAGCACAGGGACCGTCGGATGGTCTTCTCTCAACGACCATCCAACGGTCCAGACGAGGCCACGTCATCGACATCAACAACCGTTGGATGGTCTCGATCCAGCGACCATATGACAGCCCAGATATGGTCACGCTGTCGACCTCAGCATCCGTTGGATCTTCTCGATCCAACGTCTCCAACCCGTCACGTGGCTTCATCAGAGGACAGCTGAGCCTACGCATCCGACTCTCCAGGCTTGGATGCCCCGAACTAAGTCTGAACCTGCATCGAACCCGAACCAGCGAACGAGCCTAGCCGAAGCTATACCGACCCTCTGCCGAGCCTGACTTGCCTTCCGAGCCTGGATCGCACGTGCTACTCTGGGCAATTTGCAGATACGCCCACGAAAATCTTCAATATTACAAACAGGTCCTGAAGTCACGTGAAGCACCTGCGCGCCTGGGGTTAATTGCACTCATACCCTTGCGTGTTTCAATAATTGCAGATAGGTCCCCACGCGTATGGTTTATTTACAGGGAAGGACTCGTCTTTATTTTTATTGCATTTTAGTCCCTCCCAGGGACCTGGTTGTAATTATCTTTTCATGTTTTATTTCAGTTATGCCCTTAGCTTCTTTATTGCATATCTTGAGCTACATATCTCCAATCGAGTTGATTTCAGTTTCATTTTAAAGCTGGTTTGATGAACTTTCTAATGGCATGTTTAATTTTCATTTTGGACACAGTAATCTTGATGTATTATTTTATAGCCATGTGTCTCTTATTTCTTAACTTATGCCTGGTTTAAATCAAGTTTATCATTTCGATAAAATCTGAAATTGATTCCTTGTGTAGTTGGCTCATTACTTTTATTGAGGGCATATTTACATTGGATTTCCTTGCATTCATTTGCATTATAAAAATAAAAAAATGCATGTTTATTTTTAATGCATTGTTGTGTCTTTGCATGCTTTGACCTATATATGCATGTAACTCAACACTTAGTTAAATAGATGGAAATCTGATTAATATGAGAGAGGCTCGTGTCCCTGAGTTCGACCTTGGTATCTTACCAAGTTAAAATAAAAAATCATGATCATCTCATTTTGATCTATCATATACATATTTAAATGAGATGATTTTTTTATGAGCTCGAATTGGCCCGACTACTACGACAATTCAGAGTGCTAAAAACACTCTCTTAAAGGGCCGATTTTGCGGTTTATCAGTGAGCGATCAAGCTAAGTCAAGAAAAATGAAGCATTCAACACTCGAGTTATATTAGGATTATGAATCCTAAGACGATGCGACTCCTGATCCTGATAATATCGAGTTGTATTCTATGTGTAGTCATGACGAGAATAAGACTATAGGTTTACAATTGATCTATATATAGAAAGGGTGAGGGGGAATTGCCTTTATGTCAGCACAACAATGTAACCCATAGAAGGACGGGGAGAGAGGGAGAAGGGAGAGGGAGATGGAGAGGGAGAGAGGAAGAGAGTGATGGAATGGAGAGAGTTGTACCCATTTTTCTTTTAGTGGCCTTTCTTCTCCGGTGGTTGTGAGAGGTCATCTATCACCATCATATCTGGTTGTCTTCTTTTTCACATCCTTCCGTAATAGTGGTTGTGCGCATCCACATAAGTATCTGGTGGTTCATCCCCTCCAACCGGTATCGGAACAGAGACGTTATAAGGTCATGTTGTAACAACTGATATCAAAGCATAAATGATATGGTGGTTTGTAACCCAATAACTAGTATTAAAGACAGCTTTGACGAAATTGAGTGATAAGATGTGACGGACCAGAGCTAGGTTTTACGTTTACGAAACGACATGATGCAATAGGTCTGCATTCAACGGAAGTTGTGAAGAATCGATGGTTAGGGTGAACCATTGAGGTCAAGAGCATACATGGTGATACATGGAACGATGATGCTGAACATGGTGCACATGCCCGAGGGAAGGGTCGTTAAAAGTGATAGAGCTTTAGTTATTCCTATGATAAGCAATATGACGAGAGAGTGACAGGTTATTAGCATCTCTATCGTATATGTGCGCAACAAGGAGAAGCAAATGATGATACAATGTCTAGTCATGAGAGATTTGTGGTGTCACGTCAGCAGGCACAATATTGAGTTGTGTGAGAATGCCGAAAGGAGCGTCGAGGGCACCCAACAATGGGTACATTGCACAAAGGCGGTGAGTTCCTGCTAACAAGATCCACAGATGACGAGAATGGTCTAGTGGGGACTCGGGATAATGAAACTATTATTATGGAATTCAACTCCATAGGAGATTATTGTGAATAGGAGTCGTAGCAGGACTGGGAACCACAAAGGGATGTGAGTCCTAGTCATAATATTGAGTAGTATTTTATGTCTAGTCCTAACAGGAATAGGACTATGGATTTGTTATTCGGATAGACATAGAAGGGGTGAGGTTATTGCCTCTACACCAACACAACACTGTGATCTCCGGAGAGAGGGAGGGAGGAAGAGAGGGAGATAGAGAGAGGAAGAGAACGAGGGAACAGAGAGAGATATGCTCATTCTCCAGTCTTGAGAAGAAAAATTGATAGTACATAAATTTTTAAAAGTTCCCCTCTTCCGATCTTTAAATAGGATTAAATGTATATCAATTAGAAAGAGGATTAAGATTTGTACTTGGAGACCTTCAATTAAATAAGGAATTTGATCTTAATCTTGCATGTAAAAAAATGTGACTTCATGAGCAAAAATAAATTAAAATTTGCACATGTATGGTAGCAATAGATGTGTAGGAATGTACATATTTCTTAAAATATGAAGAAGATCCTTGCATGCAAGAGCTTGAATGGTTTATGGACACCAGCAGGAGAATCTTTATTTTGGAAGAAGTAGTTGCAGCTTCTTTATCAAACAAAGGTGGAGTAGAAAGCTGCTCCGTTCAACAACTCCTGGTTAATTTAGAGAAGGAAAGGGGCATGTTGGCTGAGATATAAGTTGAAATTTTAGGAAAAGAATAGATGATGCTTGGAGTTATAAATAAGGGAGAGATGATTCAAGGGTTTGGCATGTGGGGAAAAGAAGGAAGCCACTTGTATGGAAGAAAATGCCAACGTGGGCTGCACTGTTTTCTTTCTGTTATCACTGTACGACAGAAGGAAGTTTCTATATTATTACTATTATTATTTTTTTAACATTTATTTCTCTTACATATTTAAGATATCAAGTTAACCACGTTCTTGCCACGAGTGTCGGATTTTGACGTGCAATGTCTCGATTTGATTGTCTCTAAACGATAATCAAAATGAGTATAATATTGATATATTTCGATCGATTTTGCATGTCCGAAATTTTCGAGATATGGTTTCGGTTTATTATTAACTTTCACGGTTTTAAGATATCATACGATCTCTGATTAACGAACAGTCGATTCCGTCAGTCTTATTTCGTTGAATCGGATTTTATGACGGTCTTGATTTGTTTTACGGTTTTCGAATTTGCGTCGCAGCTTTTCCATGGCACACATTACGGAGCGACCGAATTTGGTTGATTTTGTCCGAACAACTTTTGATTCACGACCAATTAATCGATTTAAGTTATTTAATATTGTCTGATAATTTTATTGGGTTAAACGAACTCTAATCGGGTCGAGTTCGGCTTTAATTGGTTTCAGATATTGCATTTACTAATCTCACGAGTTTTAATTTGGTTGGGTTTATTGGCATTGGTTATTTTCTGATCAATAATAGATCAAATCACATCAAGTTGACTCTGGTGGTATTTTATTCGTGTTGTCCCCACACCAATAATTGCAGATTGATTTCTGCAAATGACATGGTACATCCTTAATGTAGTTTTAGTAATGCCATCGAATTCATCATTTTTTGCATAGCAAATATTTTGTGTATTTTATGAAGTTGTTGAAGCAAACAAGATTAATATCTTATTGTCCACCACTAGGCTTTTGGAAAATTCTTGTTCTTTATTACCACCAAATAAAATATCCCCTTTACAATTCATTATAACGTTGTTCTGTCTTCACCATAGAAACATGTTTCTATTTATTTTCCGACACGAACTCCCATCGAGGTTCCCGCAACTTATTGATTTAATCGGTTTTTGCTAATTAGAAACATGTATCAGTTGTATTCAGTTCTGCGTGTTCTCGACGTGCACAAATTGATCATGCTATTACTCGGACCTTGTGTTATTCATGATATATGGACTGCTGCATGATTTAGCCAAAATTCACGGAGTCTAAAGTAGTGTCTCACACAAGGCGGAGACATAAGTCGCTGTGACGACTCTCAATGAATCATGGACTAAAATCAACAATTAACCCACACTACAGATCAACAATTAGAATTAAATGTGGAGTTAAAATTTATTTTTAACTCTGCACAAAATCTGTATAGGGACAAGTACGCAGAGAGTTCGAACACAGGGAGCAAACAGGGTAGAAGCACAAAAGAGTGTGAGTGAAAGTGTGTGGTGTCTACACTAAGCAAGCAAGCAAATGATTTTTTGTGGGTTTTTAATTTTTATTTTTTTTATTTTTTCATTTAATTTTTAACTTTGTATTTTGATTTTTAATTTTCTGATTTTTATAATTTATAATTTATATTTTTTTTCAATTTCTTTTTCAATATTGGAAAATATAAGCAAAGTAATAAAAGAGGCGATAATATATTTATAGAAATATGCAAAAATAACCAGAAATTCAGAAATAAAATGTTTTTGGCATTTTTACGATTTTCTACTGTTTTTGTGATTTTTGGGTATTTTTCAAAGGGTTTGGTATTTTTAAATAACAAAATAAGCCAAAACAGTGGACAAGCCACTAGCTGTGAACAAAATGGGGATTAAAAAATAGCAAATAGCCACAAAAATTTTCCACACTATTTTTCAAATAAAGATAATAAAATATAGAACAAACAAGCACTGAGTTTATAATTTTTTGAATTTTCTTTGATTTTATATATTTTTTGAAGTTTTTAAGTATTTTCTAATTTTTAAGGTTTTTCTTTTGAGATTTTTAGTGATTTTTGGATTGACACTAAAATAGGTTAAAATAGACACTAGGGAATGTTTTTGGAATTTTTCGAGGTCTTTTAATATTTTTTGGCATTTTCTAAGCTAGACAGTGAATAAAAAGCATGTTTTTTATTTTTAATAAATATAAAAATGAAGTAAACTAAAAAACTAAAAATATGGCGACAAATAACAAGCCAACAAGAGCTTAAGTTTAAATTTTGAGAATTTTTGGAATTAAGATGATGCATAATTAATCAATACAAGCACACAAAAATATCACAGCCTGGCAGGGGTATAAGTGCAAATATCCAAAAGTCCAGGGGCTTACATGCAATTTTCCTCAAAAATTAACACGTAATATTTGATTTTCAGTACCAAACACCAATTACGAAACTCGCAGGGGTATACTAGCAATTTTCCCACTAGGGCGCGTGACTCGCACGCGCCTGGCGAGGACCAAGATGTAATTTCCACAAAAGCTGGGGGTTCACATGCAAAATTTCCAAAAATTTAACACTTAATCTGACAGTTCTAGGATTAAAACGAAATACAAAAAGGGCTGAGGGCCTCAGTGCAAAATGCCTCACCTCACGTGTACAGGTCACATGAGGTGACATGGTAGAGGACCTGTTTGTAAATAAAATAAGTGCGAGGGCCTTTTTGCAAAATTTACAAACAATTTACACTACCGAGGAAAGTTTGTAGACTGAAATATAAATACAAAATGCGCAGGGGTTGAGATGCAAAATACCCCAAGCGCGCGGATCCAACGGCTGCAAATCTTCACTTAGACACGTGGCGTGAATCCAGCGGTCGATGACGCTTCGCATGGACGGCGGAGATTAGATCATTTGAGGACGATCTGACGGTGGTGATGAGCTTCGATCCGACGGGCGCTGCTCGACCTGGGGGAGCTCCTCGATCCGACGACTGGGAGGTGATGACAAAGAACAACGAAGAACGCCGGTGAGGCGAACTTCGTCGTCCTAGATCTTCGTCCTCCGGCGATGGCAGGGCTTCAAAATGGACGTGGAGCGTCCTACGGTCCTCCTCTAGCTGCTGGCGGCGGAAAAAAGTCTCGACGATGGCCGAGGGGCTCGCTGAAGGGTGGCGGAGCTACAGATCTCCGTTAGCTCCGGCGAAGCTCCAGAATCGCCTCCAGGCTCCAATGAGAGTGCGTTGACCTGCAAAAAGTATTAGGAGGTCCAGGGCAAAGTGCCTGGACCTCTGGATGGGCGTGAAGGAGCGTGAAGCGTCAGGGCGATGAACGGCCGGAGGTGCGCTCCGGCCAAGTGGGTGGATTCGTCGATTCACGCGACGGAACTCGAATTTTTTTGGGGGCTTTTCATCCTAAGGCTAAGGCTAACCTATTGAGCGGGAAATAAATGGGGAAGGGGGCCCTTGATGGTCGGAGTCAGAGGGAGAAAGGTACCTCAACCGCCGGTCTTGCGGGAGGTATTGGAGACGCCCTCGACCTCGGGCACCTTAGCTGACGACCTCGCGATGGAGCTGTCACCTCCAGGGAGCTCAGGAGCGCAAGAAGGTGGAGAGGTGGTGGACCAAGGGGACTCGAAAATTAAATTCAAATTGGGGGGGTCGTTATATCTGGTGTGACCCCTGACCAAGGTGCTCCTAAGATCAAGGTGCATCGAGCGCCACAATGATCCTTGGCCCAAGATAATCGCATGGCGGGGTAGACCAAGGATCGAGGCTCAGATATGCAGAAGGAATCATCACGAAAGCGTGCAAGGATCAGCCGCGAAAAAGCCAAGAAATTGACTCAAAAACCAACTTCTGACGCATCACATGGGGAGGGTGACCAGTTGACTGGGGTCAACTGTTGACGCCTTCTGGTTGGTCCACGTGGACCAACCAGGAAAAACCCAGCACAAATTATTTGTAAAATCATTTAAAAATAATAAAATGGTGTTATTTTATTTAGGTTATGAAATGAAAAGTGTTTATTATTTTAGATAGTATTTTATTCCGATTTTTAATTATTTTTATGAGGTATATTTTTACAAGTTTACATTTATGCCCTTTATAGGTATATTACCTATGTATTGTAGTATTTTATTTTTATTTTATGTATTTTAATTTTATAATTTTTATTTATTATTTTCTAAAATTATAAAATACTTTTATATACACAAATATATTTTTATTTTATTTTTCTGATTTATTTTGTATAATTAATAAATTAGAAGAGTATGTTGTATAGGTATGTATATAAGTATTGTATCTATGTATTTTATTTACAAGTATTTTTATTTTGAGTTTTGTTTAGGTTTTTATTCCAATTTTCATGTACATAATTATTGTAAGTAATATTTACAAGATTATAAAAATATAAAAATACAAAAATAATGAATAAATAATAAATTGAATATTTTAATCAGTACAAGTATACAAGGTGGGTCCAAAACTCAACTTTCAAATCGTAGCTCCGCCAAATACAAAACCACTGCCATTAAATAGCTTATTTTATTTTATATACAATTAAAGGTGAGTTTGATGCATTTGGAGTTTTCATTTATGAGATACAGGTCTGGGAAGTTGACATTCTGGAATTTAATTCAGACCATAACTTTTTATCTGTACATTATTTTTCTGTGAAATCAATTTTGTATTTTTCTTTATTAAATTATCTACAACTTCATGTACAAAGTTTCTTTATTTGATGTATAAAAAGTGGAACCAAAAATAGGTCCCAAAATGAATAAAGAATGAATGAAATACATTGTATTTGAACTGTGCTTATGACCTTATCTCCCCCTACTTTATTCCTTGTCGACCTATTCATCGAGATGCCTAGGTCTCGGGGTTTCGGGTCATAAAATATTTACAATATTTTAATCTTTTTCTTTTCTTTTATTTATTCTATAATTTTGGCTTTAATTACAGTATTTTATACACTAGTTAGATGCACATGCATGAATGCTAAGATTGCGTATTTAATGCTATTTACTGGCATTTGCTAGGGTTTTTGGTGCCAAAATGATAGAATAAAGATGATGAAATGTGGATTCATCATTGCACTAATCACTTGTAATTTGTTATTATAATACCAAGTTATAATCTTGTATTTGTAGATGATACTGCCAAGATATGTTAATCCTGGCTGGTTGAATCATTCACTTAGCTCATGGAAACATACGTGTCAATGTGCAGGAAGTGCAGAGCCTAATATAATTCTTACTAAGGTCACATTATCTCATTCTTCAAATTTATCTTTGAGAAGTTTTTCATTTTTAATTTGTTTGTTTATTGTGTTAACCTATTAATCTGATGTTACTTTGGTTCATGTAAAGTGCAATTTTCTTCCTTATTACATGTAGTGTTGGACTTTGTTGTCTTCACCAACTTTGTGGCTCTCTTGGACAGATTTATACATATTGGCTTCCTCAAAATCACATGTATAGATTTCCCAGAAATTGGTGTTCTGAATTTCCATTCGGTCATGCAACTGTCTACTTTAACCATTAAAAGACTACTGATTTTGTGAGTACAAGGATATCCGATGGGTTATCTCAAAGTCATGCGATGCAGCGCATTGTTGTATCATTCCACGAGTCTATTTGCTAATTATTCGGGTTTTAACACTTTCTTTCATTGTTCTTTTTGTGCAAGATCCGCATCGGACTGTATCAAGGTCCAGCATCTGAGTCATCTAAAAAGCTTTGTTGTTGTTGCAAGGAATTTTCTTATCACATAGAACATTAGATGCTTCTCTCCACTTTAGCCATCCTACATTTATTCTGAGTAATGTCTTCATCGATTTCACTGTCATGTTGCAAAATTAATCCCAATTATCTAAAAGAATCCTTCTTCTGAATGTCGTTGTCACCAATCTTCATCTTGATTCCTTTAAAATTGCTTCCATCAAATATGCACTTCATATATTTTGTCTTAGACCTACTTATACGGAATCCTTTAGTCTCTAATGCATGTCTCCATGTCTCAAGCTTCTCATTTACTCCATCTTTAGTCTCATCAGTTAACACAATATCATCAATGCATTCCATATATGAAGGTATCTCGCCCTGAATATGACAGTCAACTTGTCCATGATCAAAGTAAAAATGAATGGACCCATAGCTGAACCTTGATGTAGATCAATGTTGATGTCAAAATAGTCAATCTTCCCAAACTGCATTCTTACACAAGATGAAGCTCCATCATGCATATCCTTTATAGATTAATGTATAGGACATGTATTTGTCTCTTCTCTAAAACAATTCACAATATCTCCAGTTGGATAGAATCACATCATTCTCCACATCAATAAAAATCACATGGAGGTTTTTTCTTTAGCTCTATAAATCTTCAGCGTTTTCATCAATAAGTGGATGTCTTCAATAATTGAGCAACCTGGTATGAATCCGAATTTGCTTTCTTTTACTTGGGAAACTTACCTCAATCTTCTTTTGATCACATGTTCTTAATTTTTCACAGTATGACTCACCAACTTAATACCGTTGTAATTCGAACAATTTGAATGTCTCATTCCTTCTTATAAAATGCACCACGATGCTTCTCCTTTATTCTTCAGGCATTTTCTTGCTTCGCCAAATAACATTGAATAAATCTGTGAACAAAGTCAAACCACATTCATCCATAACTAGGAATGAGCATCGGCTAGGCTGGGTTGAGCCCTAGAAGAACAATGTCCGTGTCCGCTTTTTTTGGGTGGCCCAAGCCCAATCCAATTAACCTTGGTCGGGCTTGGACCGGACCAACCCATATAAATAGAAATATAAATATGGATGTAGAATATTAGTGTGGCTTTGGAGGTATTGACAGGACACATGAGCTTTCAAATGTAAATGAATGCTTTCTCATTATATCAAAATACAGAGCAACCTCAGCATTTTCATGAAAATGGTTTCTAGAGGAACCATCATCTCAGCTTTTAACTGCTAGATCCGGATTTGCAGCTAACTTTTTGACCACACCATCCAATTGGAAGAAATAATTGTGTGGTGAATAGGTGGAAGAAAGGGAGATGATTGTAGGTGATGCTGACTTGGATATCATTATCATCAATATGATAAGTCATAGTTTATTGTGGGCTATCTTGCTAAATGAAACATAGACATATCGAAGTTTGACTGTTACTTCTAAAGATCTTACTTATGGATATTGTTACCGTATATCATAAAATATAGACGAAGATACAAAATGGATACAAGTCAAATACATACTTTCAGGTGGTGAAGGGGTTTCACCGCTTCGAGCCTTGGAGGTGCGGTGTGGTGTTGATGTACTTGTGGTGTTGTGGCGTGACAGAGGTATGGTGATCTACAACAAAGATGTGGAGCTACGCAGATAGGCAGAGCCACACATGTGCTAGGGAGGGCGTGCAGAGGAGGGGAGTCGTGACATCGGTGGGTGGGGGGGGACATGCTGGGAGGGGGTAGGACTAGTTACCTTGCAGGAAATAGGAAATAAACAGTTGACATGTGGGTTAATGCTTGTCTAATTGGCAATTAGATATCTGGGGCATGGGATAGGAGTAAGGTCTAGAGGGAAGATGCCCCCTAATAGATCTTCCTTTTTTCCCACCGTCTACAGCACTGGTTGCTCTTTAAACGAAATCGACTAAAATTGCAGCTTCGGATCTAGACTACAGGCCTTCCTCGCGAACTGCCTTAAGGCTCAGCTCTCCCTTCCGATCGGCTCACATTCGCTTGCTACTTTGCCCTCTGTCTGACTTCAGGGGAAGAGAAAGCTCTGATGAAATATTTAGTGGAATGGAATCTGAGCTTTTGACCTTCCACGGTGCTGAGATCATGAGGCAAAGAGTCTATCCATGGAAGTTCCTGGTGAATCAATCTAGACTACATAAAGAGCTCCAGAGATTTGGGTTAGTTCAAAGGCTCGGGACCAAGGGGCGTGATGAATCCACGATTCATCATCTTAATATCTTGATCTTAGCAAAATCCCCAAGTAAAATTCCAAATAAATGTCCATAAAATCAATAAATTAACAAAATAACTCTTGTAAATAAAACACACTAATTATTGTATATAAGACTGCACAAAATGAATTAACAATAAAAAGCCGCAAAAATAAAGGAGTTTTATACCTGTAAATAGCCCAAAACTTCATGTATTTTTAATAATTTCATTTCAACTCCTTTTTGCCTAATTCTTTCGCTAACTTGTTTATAAAAATGTATATAAAAATACAAAAATACAAAACAAATTTTATCTCAAATAAATGCTCCTAGATCCCAAAGAGAAAAAGCCGTAAAGTCCAACTTCCAAGCTAAATTCCCACTCCGTATGAACTCCAAATTCACCAAACTCACTTTTAAAGTTCAAGTTAGAAAATTATCTATCCAACGGAAGTGGTTTCATTAAAATCGGAGCTCATTTGCAAAAGTTGGGTTTTGGGACCTAGATGTACATTGTGCATTATATATATATTCATTCTTTCTTAAATTTTATTTGTATCTTTCTTAATTATTAAAAATACAAAAAAAATCATACTTGTGTTGTATTTTAATTGTAGTATTTTATTGTATTTTTCTGTTGTAAATATCTCTTATTAAAAAGATAAAAAAATTACATATTAGAAAAGTAAAAAAAATGTGTACATGTTGTTTGTTTGTAAATTCTCCACTATTTCTCTTCTCTTTTTATTTTATTGTATTTAAAGTAGACAACTTTATTTTATTTATTTATTTATTTTACATTCTCTACCATAACCACCATTCAACTCATTATACCACCAACTTCCATTCAACCCCACCATTTTTTTAAACCTCCCATTCAACTCCATTAATAATCCAACTTCCCATTCAACTCCACCACCTTAATAACTTCTCATTTCATCATCTTTATATACATTCCATCCTCCTCAATTCGCCCTTGATCCATCTTTATGTGAGGAGAGCCTAGTTCCCTGAGTTGAATCGGTGACAGCGACGCAACCGCGGTCGAGCGACGGCGGCCCTCTCTCCGGTGAGATCCGTTGGCTTTTTGGCCAACATCGTAGCCGCCTCCGCGTGCTGCTCAAGCTCATCGCTCGCCGGCGATTCGAGCGAAGACCGTGCTCTCACGAGCACATCATAGGCGACCTTGTCCATCATAGGTATTTTCGTTTCATCTTATCATTGTTTTTTTTATCGTTGCAATTTTTTTAGTCTATTATCACCCTTCGCTTATTTTCTTTGTTATCACATCACCACCATTCATCTTCTCCACCACCTCCCTCTACCATTTTTTCTCTTCTTTCCTTTTGTATGTATTTTCATTTCCTTCCATGTTTAAAACAAATTTAAAAAAAAGATAAAAAAATTAAAACAAAAAAAGTTCATTTTTATTATAGCAGAAAAAAAAGAAATAAAAAAAATCAAAAAAAGGAGGCAGCAGTGCACCGCCGCCCCCACCTTCAAGCGGCCACGCCACCACCAGCCGGCGGCCTCCGCCGCGATCGCGTGCAGCACAGCCGCCAGCGGCGGCGCCGCCCCGTGGCCCCCTCCTCTTCAGCGACCACCCTCGCCCGCAGCTCCTCCCCTCCACCGTAGCGCGCCACCGACGCCTACGACCACCACGCGGCCGCTCGGCTGAGCCGCCCCTCCTCCGCCTCAACCCGCCCGCCGTCCCATCGACGCCCTCCCCCTTTGCCTTGTTGGGTTCATCTCCATGTCCTGCATCAACGAAGGAGAAGGTCATTTTCCTATTTTTTTATTGTAAATATTGCAAGTTTACCCGTTATGTTTATGTAATTACATTTCAGTCCCTGTTCATGTTTTCTATTGCCAGCTTTCAATTTCTGAGTTTGCACAGAGACCCCTGTGTTCATGCATTAATTTGGACCTTATTTTGGCATCTTTTTATTTAAAGAAAAATAGCATTGTGTGGAGCAACTTATTCTCTGTCATCTGAGTATTTATTTGTATTTTTGTGAGTCATGGGTAATTAATTAAAAATGGTTAACTGAAATTTTGTGTATTTTACCCAATCTGGAATCGTAAATTTATATCTCACAAATGGTTGCTCTAAAAATTCCACAAAAATTATATGTGATGCCTTGATATGTGATTAATTTACTATCCAAATTTCATTTAAAATGGAGTTGTCTTTGAAATAAATCATAGAGTGAAATTAGTATTTGATTTTTAATTAAATCCACAGACATCCTTTTTGCAAAATTTAAAGTCTCCTATATGCCACATGAAAATATCTACTTGAGATAATTTGCACTTTGATTAATTTGATAACGTGGATTAATTAGAAATTATTTATTCATTATCACTCTGTTTCCACTAAAAAATACATAAAAAAATCAAAACTTATCAAAAAGATTATAAAAAAATTACTGTAGCTTCCTTGCATCATATTTATGTTCCAGTAAATTTTTCATGATTTTTGCTTACTGTTTGTGTGATAAATTGCGAAAAAATCCATAAAAAGTGTGCATTTTTCATTATTGCATTTTAGCCCTAAAAATACAAAAAAATATGTTTTGTGTTCCCCACTGGATTAGGACTTTAGGGAAAATATAATTTGGTTGAATTGGATTAATTTAACATTAAATTTAATTTGGCCTTGTTGTGTGCTTTCTTAGTGTTTTAATTCAACCGCATCTTGCATTGGTAATTCTTTTTGCATTAAAAAAAATATAAAAAAATACCGCACTGAAATCTAGACCTAAGTTTTTGAATTAAAACCGAAGTTGTTCCTTTGCCTCCCTGAGTTCGACCCCGGACTTGCCCGAGATATAAATTAAAGCCGAGACACTCTTCACGGAGATCTTCTCTCGGTTCTGACCGAACCGCTAAGTACACGTATTACAACGAACACGAATTAGTTATCGTATTTAGCGACTCGACAGATGGCGTCGTTGCCGGGGAGGCAAATGGCTTAGGGATTAGTTTAAAAATTTAGATTTAGATTTTCATTTACTTGTGTAGTCTGACCCCCGAGCCACTTGTATTTATTTCATTTTTTTGCAATTATTTCTCTTTATATTTTTGTATATATCTTGTTGTTTATCTCTCTAATATAAATTTCATTTTCCTTGCGAGGGCCCGGAGGACTTGGAGTGCATCGGAGGTCGACGGACGTGACGCGTGCCGACTGCTGAAGAGCGAGGAAAAGCAATATTTTTGAGAGAAATTTTGTAAATTGTTGTAATTATTTATCTTGCTCATTTATAGCAGCTCTTGTTTGAGAGCTCGCACATGTAAAAAGACTTGGACATTATTTGTGGTGTGTCGAGCTTGTTTCACTCTCCGGCGAGGGTGGGCTTGACTTGAGTGGCGAAATTAAGGATTAGGCACACGATAGTTTAGATTCAAACTTGTTTGTGCCCATCGTAAATTAGGCCACACATATCTTAGAAGATTCACTTATCTTATAAGATTCATAATGAGACGCACATAGACACGTACTACTTAGCTCAAAATCAAATCAATTCTTCCCCGCTAATAGTATATTGTTTAGGTGTGGTTTCTTCGATCTGCATGCATTTAATGTAATATTTATAAATTATGTTCTGTATAACACATGAAGAGTGCTGGGATTCACTGTAAGTATACCTTCTTCTGAGCATGCATCATAGTTTTTCGTTTGCATTCTTTTCCGATTCCCCTCTTGTTTTACAACTTAAGGTCAAAAGGAAATTGGGACTGAACGGTAGACGTGCTTGTGTGTTCACATAAATTTCAAGCGATAACCTAACTCTAAAATTGGGACTGAATTGAGCAGGTCGATCTAATTAATTGGAATAAAAAGAACCCTTGTTCTCGGGTGCATAAAGCCCTCATTGTTTGTTTTAATTGCAAGTGAGAGAGAGACGACCCTAGGATAGAGCCAAGTCTGGATTTCTTACTTACTACTGGTTCTTTATTTTTAGGCGATTAGCTACTTTTCAGTGAGGATTTACGGGTAGCCGGTAAACGGTCCGGACTTCCTTAGCAGAGTGGGAGGTTTAGAGGACGCATTAGTCCTCAAGGAACGGGTAGCCGTATTTATACGGTCCGTACTTACTCCTATACTGGCTGAAAGTAGGTCAAACTAGTCGTAAGAACCGGGCCAGTCTGTAGGAAAATACGGGCACCTAACAGCTCGTTAATCTTTCTAAGATTGTATTCTCACCAACTAAAATTGACCAGATAAATCGGCCGAACTCTTACGGCCATCATGTGTTGAGTTGGTGAAATTGAGGGTTTGAATTGTGTGAGTTCACTCCGCACATTTACGTGCACCGTAGAACTAGCGCCTCCTTGACTATCGTGATCTAATCGGTTCTTTTGACATCGAAGATGACTGATTGGGGGGATATTTATTCGGACTTTGCGAATCTCTCGTTGAACCCTTCAAAAAGTACGTCTTCAAAGGTCCAAGCACAACTTGGACCAACCTGGACTCATGACCCTCTTGAGCCCAGGATCACTCACTCTCGGGATGGTTACCCTCAAACCATTCCATTTCTCTCTTCCCACCTCACCGAGGAAGACCATCGCCTTGGTGAGAATATCATGATTCATAAATCATCTTCTAATCAAGAAAACATTGCTGATTCAGGACACAATAAAGATTCGAGTAAAATGCCTAAGAAGAAAGAAGAGGAAGAAGAGAACCATGAAGACCTTATGAAAATGATACTTGCCCGATTAGCTGCATCTGAGCAGCAACAAACATTACTGAGAGCTCAGTTGGGACAGTTAAATATTGGGGTCCAACTACCAATGGATGCGGCGTATAACCCCGGACAATATCAAATTCGGAACTACTTGAGTCCGGCCGAACCCGAGGTTGATTTTGAATTGAAGCCGCATTTTCTGAACCTGTTGCCACACTTCGATGGGAATGCTTCTGAGGAGCCATATGCATTCCTAAGGGACTTTGAGCTCATCTGTGCTAACCTCAAACATAATAATGTTAGCCAGGATTATATTAGGCTCAAAGCCCTTCCATTTGCCTTGGGTGGAAAAGCCGATTACTGGGTGAAGAATCTTGGAATATCATCACCACTTATGCCCAGTTCAAGGACCTATTCCTAAAGAAGTTCTACCCGTTGAGTAGAACTAACATGATGAGGATGCGAATTACGAGTTTTTCCCAGTTACCCCATGAAGCCTTCTGTGATGCTTGGGAAAGATTCAAAGACGTCCTGCAGAAATGTCCCTGTCATGGATTAGATGACAACATCTTGGTCCAATCCTTCTTCACTGGTCTCAACCCTGAGATGCAGGGTTTAGTGAGCGCTGCCTGTGGACGCAGTTATACATCACGAGGAGCAGATACCGTCTGGAGGGTATTCGAGCAGATGGCTGAAACTAGCCGCTCACAGATGGCCAGCAGGGCCTATACACCATCCCCCAGTTCACTCTCACTTGGAGGGGGGAAACCAGCTGTAGTCGATCTCTCTCAGGATGTGATCCCTAGCATGGGACTCCTTGCTGACAAGCTTACTGTAGTCGAGAAGATCGACAGGAGGATTGATGAGTTAGACCGGAGCGTCTCTAAACTTCCAAAACAGATGGAGGAGTTGACTGAGAAGGTATCTAAGATAAGGATACCCGTCGTGACTGCACCCTCTGCTCCCGTATACCGAGTTCACCATGTTCAGGAGCAGTCGGTGTCAGGGCAACCCCAGCCGTGGGAGCAGGACCAATCCTACACCCACTCTTTCCAGCAGCCACCTCCAGTAGCAGAGACAGTCCAGGAGGAGCCTCCACCAGTTTGGGAGGTGAATGGGATATGGTATACTCAGGACCCTACCAGGCAGGGAAGTACGGGAGACCGACATACCTATCAGCGTCCCCCGACCTTTCACAACACCACATTCACCTCCGCACCACCTCCTTCACAGCAGAGCCCTGGATTCCATCCACCCCAGCAGCAGAGGCAGCAATACCAGCAGTATGGCCGACAGGGCCATTACCAGACGGGCCAACAGGGCCCGCAACCCCAGCAGCAACAACAGAGGCAGTACACTGGCCAGCAGGGCCAGTCTTCCCGTTCTTCTTCCCAGTCTTATCCACTTCCTTCATCGTCTAGTCCCATGGATATTCAGCAGCAGATACTCGACGAGCTACGTTCCTACAGGAACGAGGTTCAGGACTTACGGGTGGATTTCAATCGCCTGTCCAGATGGCGAGATGAGCAGACTGCACCCTCTACCTCGATCCCAGCCCAAGTTCAGGCTAACCCCAATAGCCTGAACCGTTCTAGTTCTCAGCAGCACTTTGGTCAGGTATACTATTCAGCATCTCCTAAATCTGAACATGAGATTCTTTCGTGTGATGAGGCTAACCACATGTCACTCAGGAGCGGAAGGACCGTGGTCGTACCTGACCGGGCGAGGGACACGAAGAAGGGCATCTCCGGAGCTCTACCTGAGAGTCTTCAGAGGACGAGGAGGAGAGGCATCATATTTCAGAGCCCCATCAGCATCATTCGAGGATTTCTACTCAGGGAGCCGAGAGGAGGAGGAGAGCACGTATGCAACATCGTCAGCATGGATATTCTTCTGAATCTACGGAGGACCTTGCATCTCCGGTTGTGGCGGATACCACTCCAGCTTCTATTCCACAACCTATGGTAGATAGTTTAGACTTTGAGTCCATGTTGCATCAAAAAGATTCTTGTATGAAGAACTCTGTTTCCGTTAATGCAAAGAATGATCTTTCAGTTCATGATTCAGACTCTTCATCCTCTGTTTCCCTAGCTTCAATCCCTTTCCCCCGTGCTCTTACGGCAGGAAAGCGCATCAAAAAGATTCAAAAAGATGACCCCGGTATGGCACGGTTTTGCAGAGAAAACATCACAATTAAGGTGCCATTTGATGAATATGTGGCTAACCATCCTGCCTTCCAAAAATACCTTAAGGTGAGATGCACACCTAAAAGGATTAGCAGGAAGAAAGATAACCGAAATATAAAGACACATGTCTTATCAGTAGCCACAACCTATTGTCTCAAGAATCAGACTTTGCCAAAGAAAAAGAGAGACATGGGTGCTCACTATGTGGAGAGTCGTATTGACGACATTGTGTTTGCACGCACACTCTTAGATAACGGTTCTTCGATCAACTTACTTCCCTTAGCATTATATCAGAAATTGGAGTTGGGACCACTTCGCAAATCTAGAGCTTTACTCCAATTCGCAGATCGTTCAATGACGAGACCTAAGGGAGAAGTGAAGAACGTCGTTATCTCGATTGAGGGGCAGAACTATCAGGTGGACTTCACAGTCTTGGACATGGAGACCCCCAATCATTTGAGAGAATCTCATATCATTCTTGGGCGATCCTTCCTTAGGACCGCATTGGATATCTAGATCTAAGTTTTCAAATTAAAACCCAAGTTGTTCCTTTCCTCCCTGAGTTCGACCCCGGACTTGCCCGGGATATAAATTAAAGCCGAGACACTCTTCACGGAGATCTTCTCTCGGTTCTGACCGAATCGCTAAGTACACGTGCTACAATGACCACGAATTAAATATCGTATTCAACGACTCGTCAGATGAATAAAATAACTCTCCACCACGAATCAAATTACATTTTCTTTATTTATAGTTTTTGTAATTTGTACAATAAAATAATCCACCTTCTTCTTCCATGAGATGTACGAAGGAAGTGGAAGAACCCAAAAGAAGGGTTGGTCGGCGGCGGGCTGAGGCGAAGGAGGGGCCGCTCACGCGCAGCCGCGCGGTGGACGAGAACGGAGGGGACGTCGAGGAGGGCGCGGAGGTCGAGGCGGGGCCGCGAATGGCGGCGAGGGGGCGGAGGCCGCGGAGCTGGCGGGGCGGCCTGGGAGTGCTGAGGTGAGGGCGGTGCCGCCGCTAGCGGCTGCGGGGGTATGGCATCAAGGCGGCGCGGCCGCGAAGGGACCGCAGGCGCAACTTTCGATTATGGTACAGGAATGATGAAGTTCCGTTCTCCAGGTGGAGAAGTGAACCTTGAGATGAAGCAAACCAAGTGTCAGCGACCTGATTCAGAGAGTAGTACAGAGTACTCATCTTCAGAGGCAGATTGTAGTATGATTAGCACAGTTGGGATTTGGGGACAGATTTCTTCAGGATAGAGCGAGACCCTTTCATCTGGAGAGGATATAGTGCATGATGCAGTTTTCCAGGTGTTGTCTGATCTTACTAGAGATGCATCAACCTATTCTCATGATGACATAGAGATCCATCCGAATCTGTCAGTTCCATCCTCTTCAGAACAATCATGGGACATAGATGACGAGTCGGACGTGGCTTTTGCCGATTGTTTGGATACTTTTGACGATCCGACTTCCGATACTTCTGATTTAGTGGCGAGTACTACTCAGCTTAGCCCACCTTCATGCAGCACGGAACCATATTCAGATTCAGTTCAGCCAGATCTGCTTGATGACACCACATTGCCAGAACTGAAATCACTACCTCCTACACTCAAGTATGCCTTTCTTGCGGGCCCCAAAGAGAGATATCCTGTCATCATTAGCTCAGACTTGACTTTAGAACAGGAGTCTAGGTTGTTAGAGGTCTTAGAGAGGAACCGCAAAGCAATAGGCTGGACAGTGTCGGATCTCGTAGGCATCAACCCTGCTCTCTGCTCGCACCACATTTTCACTGAGGATAATGTGAGACCTCCCCGTGAATTCCAGAGGAGACTTAACCCCAATCTACGGGAAGTAGTGAAGAAAGAAATTGAGAAATGGTGCAAGGCAGGGTTCATATACCCTATTTCTGACTCCAAGTGGGTGGCCCCACTTCATGTTGTCCCGAAGAAGTCGGGAATTCAGATGGTCACCAATGAGGAGGGGGTAGAGATCGCGACACGAGTACCCACGTCGTGGCGCGTCTGTGTCGACTACAGGCGCCTGAATGCTGCGACCAAGAAAGATCACTTTCCCTTGCCTTTTATTGATCATATCTTGGAGAGACTTGCAGGGAAAGAGTTCTTCTATTTTCTTGACGGGTACTCAGGCTACAACCAGGTGGCCATAGCCCCTGAGGACCAGGAAAAGACCACATTCACATGTCCATTCGGCACTTATGCTTTCAAGCGCATGCCATTCGGGCCCTGCAATGCCCCGGGCACATTTCAGCGGTGCATGATAGCCATATTTGCCGAGATGGTGGGAGATTTCCTGGAAGTGTTCATGGATGACTTCTCGGTCCATGGTGATTCTTTTGATACATGTTTAGCGTACTTGGACCGAGTCCTCACGAGGTGTAGAGAGGTGAATCTGGTACTCTCCTGGGAGAAGAGTCACTTTATGGTGACGTAGGGTATCGTATTGGGGCATGTCATCTCCAAAAGGGGAATGGAGGTTGACCCTGCCAAGGTGGAGGTGATCCAGAAACTCGATCCACCTACCAACGTGAAGTCAGTGCGGTCATTCTTAGGGCATGTTGAATTCTATAGGAGATTCATTCAAGATTTTTCAAAGATCGCCCGCCCACTGACTGAACTCTTAGGGAAAGACACAGAGTTCGTTGTAGATCACAGGTGTCTGGAGGCCTTTGAGCTCTTGAAGAGGAAGATTTGTGCCTCGCCTATCCTACAAGCTCCTGACTGGTCTCTCCCCTTTGAGATCATGACTGACGCTTCAGATTTCGCTATAGGAGTTGTGTTAGGACAGTGGCGAGAGGGGATTCCGTTTGCGATTCACTATGCGAGCAAAGTTTTAGATCCAACACAGAAAAATTATACAGTGACAGAAAAGGAAATGCTCGCGGTAGTATGGGCCCTCGACAAGTTCAGATCATATATTTTGGGATCTAAGGTGACAATTTATACTGATCACACAGCCATTCGATACTTAATGGAAAAGAAGGACGCGAAGGCGCGTCTTCTTAGGTGGATTTTACTCCTCCAGGAATTTGATTTGGAGATTAAAGATAAACCTGGAGTGAAGAATGTTGTGGCTGATCACCTTTCTCGGATTGAACTTAAGGATTCTCCTGATCATGAGCGGATTAGAGAGACCTTCCCAGATGAGTCAATTTGTGTTATTGACTCCCTCCCGTAGTATGCCAACATGGTGAACTATCTTGTCTCCAAGCAGGTTCCCCATGGTTGGACTAGGAGCAGCATTGATCGACTGAAGTCGGATTCGAGGAGATACCACTGGGACGATCCTTTCCTTTTCTTCGAAGGACCGGATTGTGTT
The DNA here is from genome assembly GCA_037367405.1 of Ottelia alismoides. Classification (NCBI taxonomy): domain Eukaryota; kingdom Viridiplantae; phylum Streptophyta; class Magnoliopsida; order Alismatales; family Hydrocharitaceae; genus Ottelia; species Ottelia alismoides. The sequence goes on along the minus strand of JAZKJV010000188.1, from coordinate 7,911 downwards.
TGGAGAAGGTGTATTCCTCAGGAGGAATACCATAGTGTCCTCACATATTGTCATTCACTTGAGGCTGGAGGACACCATTCGGGGAAAGAGAACCGCTCACAAAGTACTTCAATGTGGATTATATTGGCCGACCTTGTTTAGAGATGCCATTGATTTTATATGGTCATGCCCAATCTGTCAAAAGATGGGAGGGACAGTTGGACAGAGAGATGAGATGCCCATGCAACCGATGATTATTTGTGATGTTTTCGACGCATGGGGCATAGATTTTATGGGTCCCTTTCCCAACAGCCAAGGACATGAGTACATTTTGTTGGCGGTTGATTATTTATCCAGGTGGGTGGAGGCTATCCCAACCCGAACCGCAGACAGCAAGACTGTTTGTAAGTCTGTGAGAGATTATATTATTGCTAGGTTCGGGGTGCCAAAAGTTTTGATATCTGATGGGGGTAGCCACTTTGTGAATCGAGATATGAGATCTTTAGCTAAGGACTATGGATTTGAGCATAGAGTTACTAGTCCTTACCACCCACAGTCCAACGGCATGGCAGATGTTTCGAACAGAGAGGTGAAGAGTATTTTGCAGAAGTTGGTTCGTCCCGATAGGAAGAACTAGTCTCAGCTTTTGGACCAAGTTCTGTGGGCCTATAGGACAACCTACAAGACACCATTGGGTACTTCACCATTTAGAATGATCTATGGCAAGCCATGCCATTTGCCCGCAGAATTGATTCATAAATCCGAATGGGCAATTAAGAAGATTAATTGGAGTTGTCATCTAGGGAAGCTTTGTCGAGACTTGAACTTGAACGAGCTCGTGGAAATCCGAAACAGGGCATATGACAACAGTTTGATTTATAAGGACAAAGTAAAGAGATGGCATGATCAGCACATTAGGTGCAAAGACTTTGTCCCTGGACAAAAGGTATGGTTGTTCAATGCCAGGTTGAAGATGTTCCATGGGAAGCTCAAATCTAAATGGACGGGTCCCTTTGTGGTTAAGAAAGTGCACGAGAATGGAAGTGTAGAGATAGCTGATCTCACAGATGGTGCACAATCTCATGTGGTTAATGGACAACTGTTGGAGCATTTTGTTGATTCGAAAGAGTAGTTAGTCCAAGTCGAGGTCATCAACTTCATACAGAGTGAGCACAGAGCAGATACATCTTATTACTCTTCATGAAGATGCAGCATCAAGATTCAACATCTTAGAAGATTCAATCACTCTTGTACATATTCTCCCTTCTTTGTATATTCTCGAGATCACATCGGTTCTCACACTTACTCTTGTCCAATACTTAGGCTGACCAAAGCCTAAGTATAGGGGGACCGATGCCCGCCATGTGTATATACTCATCATTTCTCCTCTTGACCTCGTCCGCCCCATTTTTGCTCTTCTTCTACACTTAGGCTGTCCAGAGCCTAAGTATAGGGGGGCGGATCGACTTCTATACTTTTTTATTATTTTAGCTTTCCTACGCTTAGTACGAGATATGTCTTTTTGTCACCTAGTGCCATGAGGACATAGCACAAGCTAAGTATAGGGGGCGTGTATATATTACATATATACTTTACCCATACCTCGTACTTTCACGTATTTTTGTATATACTATACAATAATTATGGGGTGGGTAAAAAAAAGTAAAAAAAACTTTAAAAAAACTCTTTTTCTTTATTTGCTTAAAAAAACTTTTCAAAAAAAAATCCTCTTTTGCTAAAAAAAACTTTTTCAAAAAAAAAGTCTTTTCTTATTCACCTATCTTTTTCAAAAAAAAACCTCTTGAAAAAAAGCAAAACTTTTCTAACAAAAAAACTTCTTTGCCTTTGTTTGTCAAAAAAAAACAAAAAAAACCTTTTTGAAAAAAAACTTTTTCTTTAAAAAAAACAAAAAAAAAAACTTTTTCTAAAACTTAAAAAAAAACAACAAAAACAACAAAAAACATTCATAAAAACTAAAAAAAACAAAAACTAAAAAAAAACTAACTAATAAGTTGGTTTAATCCCTGACACAATTCACTTTCACACAAGACTAGTGATGTTCAAGAACACTTGGTTTATGAGGTCTTGAGATTTCGAGTTAACCAGCCTTAGTCATTAGGGTCCTTGACTTAATTATTTACATTTCCCTAGTTTGAAAGATTTGTGTGCTATATTGCATGCTTAGTCTCTACCTTAAGAATATGATAAGCACCTCACGAACACGACTGCAGTTATGATGAGATGAGTTGAAATTTCACTTGAGGAACTGGGATGAGGGATTTGAGTTTGGACTTGATTTGATGATGCTCGAGGATGGGATAAAATCAATGAAGGCTTCATGAAACCTGAGTGTCAGCACATTTAGCCAGTATGAGAACATGGTTCTTGTACTATCTCTTGACATTTACCTATGTGCCAGGGGTGTGATAAGATAAAAAAATGTTGATCAGTGTGCGCCAACTCTTGGTAAAAGCAGTGGAGATAGCCAAAAATACTACAAAGCAATGAAATGTCAAAGAAAAGCTCTCATTCCACAAAGTCAATTATCAAAAGAGCTTCCACCAAAGGCGAGCGCTCCCAACCATTTCAAAGTGTCCACTTGGACCACCGCTATTAGGACCAGGAGTCGGGCTTGCACCAAAAAAGGGCTCTGCATCGTAAATGCTACAAGTCTGGGTGTAGAAGGTACGATAGGTACTCAAAAAAGGCACTCCCCGATGTACTCCCAGGAAAACAAGTGCAGACGGCTCCAAGTTCTCTTGACGGACGCACTGATCAACACCAAAAAAATGCGTTGAGTAATAAGGCACTTGAGAGGATCCTTGTTCCAATGAGAGGGAGAGAAGAAATGACACAATCCTATGCCCTCCATCAACTGGCCTTCCATCTACACTTTCAAGTCTGACAACTAAAGAGACGGTGGATTGTATGCAAGAAATGGTTTATTCCCTAGTGTTGAGGATCGAGTCCTTAGGAGAGTCTCTTGGACTGGGAACCTTGGGTGACATGGTGACTCTACTCTTGTAACTGCGGTCAACACTTAAAGTCATATCCTTTATATATATGTATAAAAAGAGAGTCTGATGATTAGGGAAATTGGGTACCTTTTGACTAGAGCTTGGTTCAGCTTAGAATTTTAGGATCTCTAAAACTGAGAGTTCTTACGGATCAAGTCTTGTATTCACATGCACAGTCAGGGTTTAACCCAACTTATTAATTCTTTATTTGCTCGAGGACTAGCAAAGTTTAAGTATAGGGGGGTGATGAATCCACGATTCATCATCTTAATATCTTGATCTTAGCAAAATCCCCAAGTAAAATTCCAAATAAATGTCCATAAAATCAATAAATTAATAAAATAACTCTTGTAAATAAAACACACTAATTATTGTATATAAGACTGCACAAAATGAATTAACAATAAAAAGCCGCAAAAATAAAGGAGTTTTATACCTGTAAATAGCCCAAAACTTCATGTATTTTTAATAATTTCATTTCAACTCCTTTTTGCCTAATTCTTTCTCTAACTTGTTTATAAAAATGTATATAAAAATACAAAAATACAAAACAAATTTCATCTTAAATAAATGCTCCTAGATCCCAAAGAGAAAAAGCCGTAAAGTCCAACTTCCAAGCTAAATTCCCACTCCGTATGAACTCCAAATCCACCAAACTTACTTTTAAAGTTCAAGTTAGAAAATTATCTATCCAACGGAAGTGGTTTCATTAAAATCGGAGCTCATTTGCAAAAGTTGGGTTTTGGGACCTAGATGGACATTGTACATTATGTATATATTCATTCTTTCTTTAATTTTATTTGTATCTTTCTTAATTATTAAAAATACAAAAAATCATACTTGTGTTGTATTTTAATTGTAGTATTTTATTGTATTTTTCCGTTGTAAATATCTCTTATTAAAAAGATAAAAAAAATTACATATTGGAAAAGTAAAAAAATGTGTACATGTTGTTTGTTTGTAAATTCTCCACTGTTTCTCTTCTCTTTTTATTTTATTGTATTTAAAGTAGACAACTTTATTTTATTTATTTATTTATTTTACATTCTCTACAATAACCACCATTCAACTCATTATACCACCAACTTCCATTCAACCCCACCATTTTTTTAAACCTCCCATTCAACTCCATTAATAATCCAACTTCCATTCAACTCCACCACCTTAATAACTTCTCATTTCATCATCTTTATATACATTCCATCCTCCTCAATTTTCCCTTGATCCATCTTTATGTGAGGAGAGCCTAGTTCCCTGAGTTGAATCGGTGACAGCGACGCACCCGCGGTCGAGCGACGACGGCCCTCTCTCCGGTGAGATCCGTTGGCTTTTTGGCCAACATCGCAGCAGCCTCCGCGTGCTGCTCGAGCTCATCGCTCGCCGGCGATTCGAGCGAAGACCGTGCTCTCACGAGCACATCATAGGCGACCTTGTCCATCGTAGGTATTTCCGTTTCATCTTATCATTGTTTTTTTTATCGTTGCAATTTTTTTTAGTCTATTATCACCCTTCGCTTATTTTCTTTGTTATCACATCACCACCATTCATCTTCTCCACCACCTCCCTCTACCATTTTTTCTTCTTTCCTTTTGTATATATTTTCATTTCCTTCCATGTTTAAAACAAATTAAAAAAAGATCAAAAAATTAAAACAAAAAAAGTTCCTTTTTATTACAACAGAAAAAAAAGAAATCAAAAAAAATAAAAAAAATCAAAAAAAGGAGGCAGCAGTGCACCGCCACCCCCACCATCATCGGGCAGCGGCGCACCCGCCGCCCCCACCTTCAAGCGGCCACGCCACCACCAGCCGGCGGCCTCCGCCGCGACTGCGTGCAGCACAGCCGCCAGCGGTGGCGCCGCCCCGTGGCCCCCTCCTCTTCAGCGACCACCCTCGCCCGCAGCTCCTCCCCTCCACCGTAGCGCGCCACCGCACCACCGACGCCTCCGACCACCACACGGTCGCTCGGCTGAGCCGCCCCTTCTCCGCCTCAACCCGCCCGCCGTCCCGTCGATGCCCTCCCCCTTTGCCTTGTTGGGTTCATCTCCATGTCCTGCATCAACGGAGGAGAAGGTCATTTTCCTATTTTTTTATTGTAAATATTGCAAGTTTACCCGTTATGTTTATGTAATTACATTTCAGTCCCTGTTCATGTTTTCTATTGCCAACTTTCAATTTCTGAGTTTGCACAGAGACCCCTGTGTTCATGCATTAATTTGGACCTTATTTTGGCATCTTTTTATTTAAAGAAAAATAGTATTGCGTGGAGCAACTTATTCTCTGTCATCTGAGTATTTATTTGTATTTTTGTGAGTCATGGGTAATTAATTAAAAATAGTTAACTGAAATTTTGTGTATTTTACCCAATCTGGAATCTTAAATTTATATCTCACAAATGGTTGCTCTAAAAATTCCACAAAAATTATATGTGATGCCTTGATATGTGATTAATTTACTGTCCAAATTTCATTTAAAATGAGTTGTCTTATGCCTGAAATAAATCATAGAGTGAAATTAGTATTTGATTTTTAATTAAATCCACAGACATCCTTTTTGCAAATTTAAAGTCTCCTATATGCCACATGAAAATTTCTACTTGAGATAATTTGCACTTTGATTAATTTGATAACGTGGATTAATTAGGAATTATTTATTCACTATCACTCTGTTTCCACTAAAAATACATAAAAAATCAAAACTTATCAAAAAATTATAAAAAAATTACTGTAGCTTCCTTGCATCATGTTTATGTTCCACTAAATTTTTCATGATTTTTGCTTACTGTTTGTGTGATAAATTGCGAAAAACCCATAAAAAGTGTGCATTTTTATTATTTCATTTTAGCCCTAAAAAATACAAAAAAATATGTTTTGTGTTCTCCACTGGATTAGGACTTTAGGAAAAATATAATTTGGCTGAATTGGATTAATTTAACATTAAATTTAATTTGGCCTTGTTGTGTGCTTTCTTAGTATTTTAATTCAACCGCATCTTGCATTGGTATTTCTTTTTGCATTAAAAAAATCTAAAAAAATACCGCACTGAAATCTTTGACCTAAGTTTTTGAATTAAAACCGAAGTTGTTCCTTTGCCTCCCTGAGTTTGACCCCGGACTTGCCCGGGATATAAATTAAAGCCGAGACACTCTTCACGGAGATCTTCTCTCGATCTGACCGAACCGCTAAGTACACGTATTACAACGAACACGAATTAGTTATCGTATTTAGCGACTCGTCAGGGCGTAGCTGCTATTTCACCGGGAGTGAAGAGGGGGCACATATGGGAGTCTCCAGGCTCTTGTCTGATTGGAAGGGGGGAATCCAAGTTGTTCAACACCTTGTTTAAATTCTAGTGGGCGAGTGGAATGGGGTATCTAAATTGGTCCTACCCAGCCGTGCTGTGTAATTGGGCTTAAATCATGTATAGTTTTGGGCCTTGTACCTGGTCGTCATTCAAGCCAGGCTCGTGGGCGAGGCAGGTTGGGCGACGTCAAGCCCATGCTCGGCCAAAAATATTTGCACATGGAAATTTGGCCCAAGGTAATCCTAACTTGGGCTTTGTCATTGGTCGAGCTTTTTGGACTAGGCCATACCTACCTAGAACTCTCCATACTTCTATAGGAATGGCATCAGGTGCTACACCATTCCCAGGTTTCACAATCTTCAAAGCCTCCTATACTTTGTATTCATCTATAGCTTGCACAATTCAAGTAATTTTTACTACTAGCTAGATGTCCCAATGTGATTTCTCTATTTCACTCCCCACGAAAGGCTTGTGGTAATACTGCTTCCATTTATTCTCTATATCCTTTTGAATAACAAGCACGTGTCCTTCGTCGTCTTTAATGCATCTCACTTGAGAAGGATCTTTGATCTTCCTTTCTCTTGCTTAGGCCAATGTGTAATGTATCCTTCTATCACTCCTTAGAGTTAAGATTTTTCTACAAAACTTCATAAGCTTTTGACTTAGCTTCGCTCACAAACTTCTTTTCTTCTTTCTTCGCTATTTTGTAGTTCGTGACAATTTTCTTTGTTCTACCCTTATACAAAGTTTTAAAGCAATTTTTTTAAATTTAAGCTTCTCTTGCATCCCTTCACCCCATCACGAAACCCCCTTTTGGCATGAATCTCCTCCCTTTGACTTGTCTAACATTTCTTTGGCTACCATTCAGATAGCCTCCCACACCACATTTGAATTTTTGTTACAGTCCCAAGATTAATCTTTCAAAACCTTCTCCATAAAGTTTGATTGCTTCAATTGAAGATTCTACCGTTTAGTTCCAATGACGTTGGGAACCATCCTTTTCTTTACCTGCTTTTTTATTAGCATATCCCCGACTAACATGCGATGCGGAGTTGTTACACTCTCTTTGCAATTACTTTGCGGTCTTCATTACACAACCGATCTCTTCTCCTCAATGCAAAGTAATCCATATGTTTTAGTCAGGTCACTCTTATAAATAAGGTTCAGAAATGCGTATGCTTCAACCATACAGTCTAAGGCCAGTAAGCAGATATGTGGATGAATATACGGAAGTATATGCAGTTCATAAGAATTTAATTTAAAATATTATAAAATACAATAATAAAAATGCGATTCTATAAAAAAAAGTTGATGATCTAGCAAAATTCAAAATCAAAAAATTCAAATAAGATAAAATAATCAATAAGATATATAACCATGATATTATAACTTGATTATTTTTTAGTATATATTTTGAATTTAATGCATGTATATACATACACATTTGGATTCAAGAAGGAACATAATACATGAATTCTATAAGAAACCTTTAATGTATATATAGATCTTATAGATAAGAAAAGCTAAAGAATAATCATATGTATACAACTCGTACACCCTAAGTTATGCACATGTGGATCCCCAAGGGATAAAACTTGTTGACACAAAATATAA